>BCKF01000006.1:808185-857882 GCA_001600515.1 Yarrowia sp. JCM 30694 | reverse complement strand
GAAGAGGAAGAAGAAATAGAAGAGGAAGAAGAAATAGAAGAGGAAGAAGAAATAGAAGATGAAGAAACCGAAGAAACCGAAGAGGAAGAAGATGAAGAAACCGAAGAAGAGACAGAAGAAGGAGATACCTCAGCACTGATATCTGACAGTGGAGTAACCTCAACACTAGACGAACTCTTTACAGTGGACGAAGACCCATCAGCAGGCGTGGACGACAAGATAACTTCTGGAGATGAGGCACTCTCTGATATGCTAGAACTAGAGCTCGATATAGAGGTTGCAGACTCAGCAGAAGACACAGCAGGAGACTTTACAGAAGATGACTCAGCTGCAGAAGACTCCACTGACGAGGAAGGCACCTCCAAAGTGCTACTAGAAGATGCAGCACCCTCCAAGGAAGATGAAGACTCGGAGGTAGTAGAACTCTCCATGGTGGTGGAAGAAGCCTTCACTGAGCTAGTTGAACTCTCTTTCGAACTAGTTGAACTTTCTTCTGAGCTAGAGGAGCTAGATGCGCTCTCGACTGAGCTAGAAGAAGAGGGCTCAACTAAGATAGACGAACTCTCACCAGAGCTAGATGAAGAGTCAACTGAGCTAGAAGAGGACGACTCAACTGAGCTAGATGAAGGCTTAACGACAGGTGCAGGAGACTCGACTGAGCTAGAAGCCATGACTGAGCTAGAAGACACAACCGAGCTAGAAGAAGACTCGACAACAGGTGAAGGAGACTCCGCTGAGCTTGAAGAAGGGGTCACACTAGAAGATGAAGAGACTGAACTAGAAGAAGGAGACTCAACTGGACTAGGCAAGGGACTCACAGCAGAAGACGATGACACTGTGCTGGACGACGATGACACCTCAAGTGGTGAAGAGGAGGACTCAACAGAGGAAGACGAAGAGCTGGCTTCAACAGATGAAGAACTCACTTCCAAAGACGATGGACTGGCCTTGGTAGAAGATGACCTAGAAGAACTCGCCTCAGCAGAAGATGATGAAGAGCTCACTCCCACAGAAGAAGAGCTACTAGCTGAAGAAGATGACGAGTCAACAGAGCTAGACGAAGACACCTCTGACCTCTTGCTGGAAGACAATGAAGAAACTTCTACTGAAGACGAAGAACTCAAGACTGGAGTGGAAGAAGACGACTCTGCACTAGACGTCGAGGAAGAAGACTGAACAATCGGCAACGGGCTAGCAATCTCTAAAGACGAAGATAAAGTCGTAGAGGAAGTTGAAGACTCTTCTGAGCTACTCGAAGAAGAAGATGAAGTACTAGAAGACTCTTCAACCGAGGAGCTCGAGGACGACGTAGAAGAGCTCTCGAGACTAGATGAACTCTGACTCGAAGACGACAAAGGGATCTCTACTGAACTCGACGAAGAAGATGGCGGAACAGAAGAGCTCTCTGAAGATGAGGACGAAGATGAAGACTCTGTAGTAGATGATGAACTACTAGAGGGAGCCTCGGGAACGCTAGAGGAAGAACTCTTTGTAGGAGATGCCACGGAAGAAGACGACTCTGAGGAGGAAGACGACTCCACGGAAGAAGATGATGATGATGACTCCACAGAAGAAGATGACGATGATGACGAAGACTCGACAGAAGGAGACTCTACCAAAGACGACGAAACTGATGAAGAGGAAGCTGAAGAGCTGCTCGATAAAGGAGTAGGAACTTCCAATGATGAGGATGTCGTAGACGATGACTCTACTGCAGAAGAAGAACTCTCCATAGAGGAAGGACTCTCCACAGAGGAAGAACTCTTAGTAGAAGATGACTCTTTGGGAGGAGTAACTGTGGGAGACATGATAGATGAGCTACTAGATAAAGTGCTAGACGTAGATGAAGCACTAGACAGAATACTAGAAGAGCTGGAAGGAGTCAGAGAAGTAGACGACTCAACAGCAGAAGAGCTACTAGAACTAGGAGAGGTACTAGAACTCAACACTTCATGCGATGTACTAGATGAAGACGATTCAATACTAGACAAAGTACTAGATGACGAACTAGATGAAGGTAGCTCCATACTTGAAGAAGTAGAAGAAGAGCTCAACACTGAACTACTACTACTCTTTTTCTGAGCAGGATCTGGAGTAGCCACCAACAGTCCTGTACCTCCAGGTACATTTTTAACACCCATTCCATCAGCTAGACAAAGGGTTTCAAAAACGACATCGTTCAAAGTGAATGAAGCACAGGACTCTTCATGAGTATCAAAATTCGAATACGTCGACATGAGCGTATACAGACCAGAGACACCAGTGGGAGTATTAGTGAACTCACCACCATTGATATCACGTGCTATGTGGTCTTCAGGGTCCACATTAGTCAGCTTCTTTCCAGCCGCGTCTGTATAATACATGTCTGTCAGAAAGAAGGATTCACCTGGAGCGATCTGGTTATCAACTGTAAGATCTGGAGAAATAAGCTGATAAGACAGAGTAACCTTCTCGCCCTTCTTCAAAGGAACTGTGGAGTAGAAATCAATTCCCTTTGGAGTTCTAGCTAGCGTGAAGTAAGGAGCTTTAGGCAGAGGTTTGATAGTGAAGGTGTCTTTCAGATTGCCCACTGAAATCGGGATCGGAGTAGTGGGAGCTGTAGGAGCTTGTTTAGGCCAAAACTCGATAGTCATGTCTCCCTTGAGGTCTCCAGGGTTTGACAAAAAGTAGTCAGTAGCCACAGCCTTGAGATTATAGCTGCCATCAGATGTGACGTGAAAAATGGCGTTTCCAGCATCGTCTTCAACGTCGAAATCATAGGTATAGGGAACACTACCTGCTGCCCCTGAGGCGTATGGATAAATCCAGTCACTTTTGATGGGAATGTTGAAATAATCTCCGGGTTGCATGGCCAAAGTGTCAGCTGAGCTCATGGCAAACCCGAGATGCATCTGCCATAAATCCCATACAAAACCCTGCTTGACACCATCCGAATAGGCTAACTCTGTCGATAGAGAGTTGAGCGGGCTGGGAAACTCCACCGCCGCCGCCACAAAGGATATGATAAAAAATAGGGTGAGCATGTTGATGATTGTGAAATTGACGAGGAGAAATTTATTACGGGTCTCGATCTAGGGTAGCATCTTGCAACCCTGGATCGGGTATATATCCAACGGTCTGAAGCGGGCCGTGGGGGGATCAAGGTGGCATAACTAAATAGTTATGAAGATGGAGATGAAAAATAAAATAAAATAAAATTGAAAATAAAATAAAATAAAATATATGCAGGGTAGCTGGTGCTTAGTAAGCACTCATGTGAGCTCATAAGCTGTGGGTTTAAAATATCTGATATTTTCTTATCCGCTTGACACTCTTTTTGTTCGTAGCGCTTGTGATTCCCACTTTCTCTTGTCTCCTGACAGTGTAACATGAGCAAATAATCACGCCATATTCGTTAGTGGATCTATAGATGGGTCTGGGAACGATCATTTTTGATCGGGAAGTGGAACAAAAAATGGCAATATTTCAGTAAAGCTCTCTCTTGGCCAAATGTTTTTTTCTACATTTTTTATTTATTTTATTTTTATTTTTGCCTCGTTTTTTTCACCGCATTTTTAATCTTTTCCGTCCACAATAACGTAATGCAACGTTGTTCTAGAGCCAATAAGACCCATTTATGCCTCTGACCCGTCCTTCCGGCCCCTCATACTAGCGGCTTGGCTACCCTTCATAGATGACATTATCATACCTAATCATACGAGCAGAACAATCCCTTTGTAACGTTATTTGCAATGCGACTGAGATCCGACCATGTAGTGATTTTTGGTGAAGCATAGAAAGGCTATTTTTCCGCGGATAATATCCCAGAAAGCGTTAGGACGCGACCCTGAGCTAGATACTCGATCCGAACTACTGTTTTGAGCTGAAACTACTGGGTTTTTTCGCGCTTGACTATCTGTCCCTCTTTAGAGAATATCCCAAACCTTAAAATACCTATAAGTGAGCTTGCCCAGTTTTTCGGCAACAAGGTAACATTACAAGCTAGCCCCCAATATGCATTATATAGTACGTCATAAAAGGAGCCGCAAGCTTGTGTGTATCATCCGAATCGGACTAGTATGAGGTTGAGTCTATACTTGTCCCTTCTTCTCGTCACCACTTTCAACCAAGACTGGAGGACTTCTATGAAGGCTTGTTAACACAAGGAGTAGTGTCTATGACCTGTTTTATTTACACCTCGACGCTCTAGACGTCCAGGCCTTGTCTCCACAGTTGTGCACCTGATAAATGCGCTCATTTAGACACCGTCAGCAGGGTATTGACCCTGAAATTTGGTATTGAAACGTTTCATATCGTCTTTACTGGACTTGTGGACCTTGTGAACCCTTAGATGACTATACGAGCAACTTGAACGTGCTTCAACGTGCTTGACATGCTTGAAAGAGGCATGGAAAGATGCAGCTGTGACTCTTTGCAGCACAAAGAAGCTACAGGTAACATTGACTGCTGGTTTCTATGGTACAAGTTGGGAAAAGTGCGCATCTGCATTCAAATATTAGCCGCTCAGAGAATGAACCCTTTTGAGGAAGTTCAATACAGCAATAAGGGACAGTCTTTCTCTTTGTCCACCATAAGAGGTGCGGGCACTTTGTAAAACGGAAACTGGGCTTGGATGGAGTTCATTAAAGGTCTAATATAGTGGCCAGCTTTTGTTTGTGCAGGAAAAGCTCTTTGTCTGGTGTTTACAGTGTCGGAGAAGACTGAAAGCTATTAGCCGAGTTTGTGTCGCTATTATGATCCTGAAAGAATGACGCTACTCCCTGAAGGGTTTTGTGGGGTTGATGTGACTCTAGACTTGTGTTTGTGCAAAAATGCACCACGTTAGTGTAGTTTTTCCTGTTTGAAAGGGAGAAGTCGGCTTCTCTCGACGAATATGACCTGTACAAACTCCAGAAGTTCACAATATGACGCCCCCACTCTCATGCTTCCATTTCATGCACTTTGGCTTCCATTTGATTCCGCATAGCGTCCGCCAAGAGCCAATTACTCTGTGGGGGTACTTTGTTAGGCTCCGCTATTGCATGTCTAATTAGTTAGCATGCATGGACTATTGCCTCATGCATAGTTGAGGGCACAGTTAAGCTCAAATATAAGGCACATTTCGGCGACCCGCTTATTCTTGAAAATGAGCCAATTTTAAGTCCCTCTTAATTTCATTTTATTTTTGAAAAATATTTTTTTAATTTTCCCCCTCATTACGTCATCACACTGTACAGATAGTGCAGCTCAGGTGCAATGGTGTAAGAGAAATTGGTGCCTGACGAGTCAAGAGGGGTGGTTAAAAACCGACTTTCTGAGCTGAGAAAAATTTGAAAAAAAATAATCCGCTCCCAAAAACCCTCGGTATATCGCCCTTCACCTCAGTTTATGTCCTTTTTCTCACCTGCAATAATGTTTTACATTTTTTTATAAACTTTGTTTAGGCTCATGCATGCACACCACTATCTGTCGACATTCAGTATCCCATCTACGGCAATGAACATTCTGATACTGGCTCTAGTGGCCGGGCTGGTGGCCTGTGACCCTAACCCAGCATCGTCCACGCCAGCTCATCCAGCTCCCTCGCTGCGATCGTTTGAAGAGTGGCGAATACACAACTTATTACAGAGTGGACAGAATATCGGATCGACAGGCCACTCTCCCGTCAACGTGCCTAATGAGCCTGAAATGGACCCATTTACGGGTGAAATCGACTTTCTGTTTGCGGCATCAGATGACCCCGGTAAGACGTACAAAGACCGTTTCAACTACGCGTCTTTTGACTGTGGAGCGACAGTTGTCAAGAGCAACAAGGACGTCAAGGGCGCTGGAGCGATTTTGGTCGAGAACAAGGACTCGTACCTGCTCAACAAGTGCGTGGCAGGCAGCAAACACGTGATTCTCGAGCTGTGCCAGGACATTTTGGTGGATCAGGTGGTGGTTGGCAACTATGAGTTTTTTTCGTCAATGTTCAAAGACATCAGAATAAGTGTCACAGATAGGTATCCTGTGGCTTCAGGAGAGTGGCGCGTGCTGGGGGACTTTACGGCGGATAATATCAGAGACTTGCAGACGTTTGATATCACTGTTCCGCAAATCTGGGCAAGATATGTCAAGATTGAATTTCTGTCGCATTGGGGACATGAGTATTACTGTCCAATCAGCGTGGTCAGAGTGCATGGAACGACAATGATGGAGGAGTGGAAGCGAAGTGGAGGCGAGCAGGTGGAGGAGAAAAAAGAGGAGGTGGTGGTGGAGGAGTTGTTGGTGGAAGAAGAGCATATTGAAGAGAATGTGGTTGAGAAGACAGCTCCTACTTTGAACCACACGGTGATTGAGAAGGGAGAGTGTTTGCCAAAGTTGTCACTGGATAAGGTGAAACTTGGTCTGAATGAATACTGTCGTTTGGACGAGTTTTATAAGAAGATGGGAGCACGAAATAGCACAAACAGTACTGAGAGTGCTTCCAACTCTACTACTACACCTCCTACTCAAGAATCCATCTACAAGACCATCATGAAACGCTTGTCGTTGCTTGAATCAAACGCTACCCTGTCTCTACAGTATGTTGAGGAGCAGTCTAAAGTGCTACGAGATCTACTGTTCAAGATTGAAAAGAAGCAAAACTCCAAAATCGACGACTTTCTCTTCCATTTCAACGCCACAGTGCTGCAGCAACTCGTCATGTTTTCGCAACAACGAGAACAAAAACTCAATAGAGCTATCCTCGAACTGGATATCCAAAAAAGCCAGAGTGATAAAAACATGGCTGCTATTTCTCAAAGATTCGCCTTACTCGCTGACGATCTCGTCTTTCAAAAACGCATGACCATGTTCCAGGGTCTTATTTTACTGGTTGTCCTTCTCTTTGTTGCTCTAACTCGAGGTACAGGACCCGAGTTTTCCCGAAAATCACGTCTAGTCTTCACTACAGACTCAGAGGACAACTCTGACTTTGGATCTTTCAGAAGACACCTCAGGCGCAACTTCAAGCGAAATATCAGCTCGTTGTCACCCAGATGGTCACTTAATCTCACTCCTACGTCGCCTGTAAGTGATGAAGGAGCAGATGAAGGCCTAGGGCTCGATTCTGACTCGGAATCAGAGTCTCCACCTCTGCCTCGAACTCTAGGAAGCCCTCTGAACACTCCCGGGCCGAAAAAGAAAAAATCTCGCTCGTTGTATGATGAGCCTGTGGAGTGGAATGAGGAGAAACACGAGCCTATAGGCTACATGAGTCCCGATGAGGAGGAGGATAAAGAGCCGCAAGAAAAGTCAGAGTGACATAATTATATATTTATTAGCATAATGCATTCATTTCATACCAATCAATAACAAGAACACTGCTATCAACACTGCAGCTATCAAATATGAGGATCATCGAACTGTGCTTGTTTGGTTGCAGCATACATATTTTGCTATGCTTCATTTTTCCATGCTTCATTTTTCTATGCATGTTTGTTCTTTGAATGTGCTTCTGTACTTGACAATGCTTGTTGTCTTGCAATAATTGTTTTTTCACTCGGAATGTTTCTTTCTTTTACAATGTTTGTCTAAGCTTCTTTTTCAAATTACTTCTTTTTACGCTTGTTCCTTGCTATGCATTTTATTTTGTTGGTTTGACTTCTTCGGGCCTAATAAATGCCTATGCCTGCGCCCACTTTTTTCATCTTTTTGCTTCTTAAACAAGCAACTATACATATCCCAAAACTAGTCAAGTCTAGCCGGGAGGTCCCATAGGACCTAGCTTGTGTTGAATTTCCGCCAATCGTGCTGTGGCGTGTTGTTTGACTGCAATTGCTTGTTGTTTGATCTCCGCCAGGTTGTACCAGAGGTCGTGCAGCTGTTGATCAGTCAGACGAGACGTGTCCAAAAGCGGCTGAGATGCGACTGTTTCGACATTTTGAGCCAGGCGTTTTTTGTGTGCGTTTTGCACTTCGACCCACAGTAGAAACGAGTCCCAGTATCGAGGCACTGCTCTGACTATGGAGTAAATGAGGTAGATGAAAATGAGCATGACTGCCATTGCTAGGATGACAAAGGTGTCGGAGTGTTGTCTGGGAGTGGGTCGTTCATGGTAGACGACTCGTGTGGTAGGTCCGTCAGTCATTGTGGTGGCTGTAAGATATTGAGTGGTGGTGTGTCTACAGTCTGGTATTTATAATTCGTGTGGTGTGTTTGTGTTTGATCTTACAGCCATGATATGACTTGTCAAGTGCAGTGTGCCTCATTGACCTACTCGTCGGATTTCATACGTACAATGCGTACTGCAATTGCTTTTGCTATTTACTTGCTATCGTTATGTTATGTTCATTATACAACGCTTACAGCTCATCTCGGACGTTCTCGACCTTGTTCTTGAGAGCCTTGATGGACTTGAGAACGTTCTGTCGGATCTTGAACTCGTCCAGCTTGTCCTGCTTGGCGCCTCGCTTCTCAATAATGTTACCCAGTCGAGTAATCTCCTTATCGAGGTAAGCCTCGGTCTCCTCTCCCAGAGAACCGACCTTGGTCAGAACTCGCTCGTAAACAGCCGAAAACGACTGGGGAATCTCGGAGATGAACTTCTTGACGAGCTTGGGGTTCTCGACGGCCTCCTTGAGCTGCTCCAGCAGCTTTCCGGAGAAAACGCCGGCGAAATCGTTGTAGGATCCGTCCGAGTTTCGGTTCAGACCAGTCTTGTCGTTAATGAAAGCAACCAGACCCTCAACAGACCGGTCACCGCCCTCAAACTGGACGGGCTCCTTGCCCTCCTCGAACCACAGCAGAGTAGGGTAAGACTTGACCTCGTACTTCTCAAGCAGATCGTGAGCAGGTTCGGGATCAGTACAGTCAACCTGGGCGATGGAAAGAGCATCTCGAGCGAAAACAGCAGCCACCTTCTCGTACTCGGGAGCCAGCTGCTTGCAGTATCCACACCACTTGGCGGTGAAAGCAACCAGAGCATGCTTCTTGCCGTCCTTGAACAGATCAGCAAACGAGTGGTCATCAACGGTCTTGATCAGCTTGGCACCCTCGGACTTGGGGGCAGTCTTGGCCTTGACACCAGACTTGGAGGCCACAAAGTTGACCAGCGAGTCAAAGTCTCGTCCAGACTCATAATCGACCGGATCAGCGCCCTTTCCAGGGAACCACTTGAGAGTAGGGAAGCCCTGAATGCCGTACTTCTTGGAGTACTTTCGGTTCTCGTCTCCGTTGTATCGGCCAATCTCCACGGCATCAGAGTGCGCGTAAACGGCGGCTAATTGGTCGTAGTCAGGACCCATCTTCTTGCAGTGTCCACACCAGGGGGCGTAGAACTTGACCAGAGTGCCGTGGTCCGCATTGAGCACCGATTTCTCAAAAGTCTTGTCGGTAAGGTCGATCAGCGACGCCATGGCGGCGGTAGCCATGGTGAATAGGGTGGTTAGACGCATGATGAGTGTGGTGGTGATGGAGATGTCGAGTGACGTAGCAGAATCAAGTGCATGGTTTAGGTATGAGATAAAGTTTGGCGATTGAACCCTGAGATCAGCATTGTGGCGAACAGCAGTATTAGTAATGCAGATTTTGTGGGAGCTAGAGGAGGTGTTATGGTCGCGTGATGGTTAAAATTTAGTTTATTTGGAGTTGGTGCAATGTCAGGCTAATTCTGGTAAGTTTCAAAATTTTGCCATAAAGCTAAGTAATTCCAACTAATTCTCTAACTACAGCTTTTCAACTAAAATAGTGAGACATGACACGTGCATACCAGACAGACACTGTACAACAACGCACAGCTGAGCCACTTTGAGAGCTACCACAGCCCCAAAAGCCTGCCCAAAAGTTAGCTCTTGCTTACTAATACCCTCCACCACCTCCAACCATCTTGCTATGATCCACTCACATCTCTCAAACCTCCGTGGTCTTTGACCGACTCCGAAACCCTATCTCGCCCTTAGGTTTCGTTTAGCCGCTTGGATATAGCCGCCCTTGCAGGCCTACGTTTTACAATGGCCGGGCCTCAAAAGATAAAGGACGATAGTGTACGACCCGCCAGAGGCATAAATACACAATTTGCTCAGTTGTGCACCTATAAATGCCTGATGATCCATCCGTGGAGATTAGGCTCTTCATAGACAGACTGGGAGAAGAAACTGAGACATGTGCTCGGGATGTTTTTTTGCAAAAGAAATGGGAGGGAAGAAAACGAGCAACCGAACCGAGTGGCTGGCACATATGACGACTTCGAAAGCAACTGTCTCACCGGGTATTTGTTTATGTAGATGATGCATGCGGTCAGTACATTGTGTATGTACTGCCCGATGACAAAGTTTGCATGTTTCAGGGGAGGTGAGTGAGTGTTTTTATTGAAGGCAAGCTGTGGGGACCTGTTTTGTGTCACATACGGGCTGGAGGAAGCTCCCAAACGACTCTAGAATGTCACGGTTTGTCTTTGTGTCCTTATAGTGTCTCAGCTAACAATGTTCGGCTCTGCAGGTCAGAAAAAGGGGAGGTTCAGAAGCCGAAAATGCGCTCTACGGTGATCTCGACTGCTGTTTCTGGTGTTAATCAGCGCAAATTTCCCAGATTCGAAGTCCCATTTCTCTTTTCGGAACTGCTCGCGTCTCTATCATGAGTAATAACTCCCCCCTTAGTTTCGAGTGTGATTCATAAATGCACTAAAACGCGACGACAGATAAAGTCGCGGGTTGTGGCATGCAACAGGGACCTCCCGCAAGATGTCTAGCAACTGCTCGGTCCGATTGTAAGGGTCCTGATGAAACAGGAGCCATTCAGGGCGGGGCTTCTATACTTCGGCTAACTGAAACAGTCCCAAAACAGGGCATTATTAGTACCAAAATGCTTGCAGCAGGGTCAAATGTTCAACTGTCTCAAGTATACATTCTCATTCCTGCGGGCGTGCCGATTATGAGGCGACTTGTGTGTTTTTTGAATTTAAGGTATTGTAATTTCCACAAGTTGTGGTGTGATTGTTGATGTTGGAAATGAGTAATTTCCCACCCCTAAAGATGCACCCATGTTACAATCAACTCGCCCGTGGAACAGCTAACTTCCACGGCGTTATTTTGACAGGTAACGTTTTTCCACTTTAAACCATCGACACCATGTATGTAAGGTACAAACGAATGGAGTGTGAGATGTGGCCCAGGCTTAGACTAAAACGCGTCAGACTTTGGCTAGCGCAAAGAACACCAGGAGAACCAACGTAAACCACGCGACAATCAGTTATACGCGATAACTATACGACTATACGTCTCCTTCTGCCCACTTATCAAGGCATTTGCACGAATCCGTACATCGGTTCTTATCTCTTTTTTGACCCAAGTCAATGACCCAAGTCAGATCCACTCTTGAGCTTGAGCGCCGTTGCATCGACCTCTGTCTCACTTAGTTGTGTTTGTGTACTGATCTCCTTGTCCTGTTTGGGCCGCCCGCAGGTTCCATCCTCATTCACATTCGTTCCGTTTCTTTTTTCTAGACGCATGATTAATCCAGTAAGTCCCCGCGAGCTTGGCTGGGTGGAGATACCACGGAAAAGCAAACACAGGTAGAAGTGAATCGAATCGCGTCGTATCGACATACGTAAAGAGAGATTGAGCAGCCACAGGTAGCGATGCAAAAGATGGCTGCTGACGAAGACTTAGCCCTGTCAGTCATCTGACCTAATCTCACATTGCTCTAATTGCTGCTGGGGGGTCTCTTGTTCCATGAGACACGGCAATCTCCCGTCAAAGTTTGGATGCCAGGTACACGAATAAGCACGTTTGCACCGTGTCTTTGTCAACCCCCCTACTCGTATGTGTTAAGCGACACGCACAGGGTACAGGAGCACTCTAAGCTCGAGTTTGTCCCTCGCAACGTTTGGCTCTGTCTTTCAAAAAAAAAACGAAACGTAACCACCCTTGTTTTTGCCTTTTCCCAAGTGGGATACGGCGCCGTGATCGTACCATTTTCTCAGGGTGCCCCAGGCCGTAGGAAATAACCACTTGCGTAGGTTTTGCCCATCTCCGTGATCGCCATTGATCGGCGAACGTGATTATGAGAGCTATGAGGACTTGAATAGGCGGTGCTATGAAAAATGTGCTTTTCAACAGTGCCCCTTGTATACTGTTTTATCCCTTCAGTTATCATTCTTGTGAGGTATTTATCGGAATGCTACTTCGTCTCAGTTGCTCTTACGTGCTGCTTGAGGGTTCCCAGACGCACCCATTCGGCGGTATATCCGGTTAGATGGAGTGCTTGGTTTGGTTTTATATTTTATTTATTTTTGTGAATTTTCCCCGATTTTCTCTTTTTCGCAGATCGGAAACAACCTGGAAAACGGGTGGGCTGTGTGGTTGGGGCTGAGCCTATTTGGCCCAAAGAGACCCTGACGTTCCCGAGTGTTTAACGATTGTTATCTGCTTCCCGAGATTGAAACCAGGGCGAGCAGCAGACCAAAGGCAAAGCAGTCAAACGAAAAAAAGCAACGGGCTCGAAAAGGGTGGGTAACGCCGTGGACCAGAGACAAGACATACATGAGAGACATAGGGTCGTAAGGGTCCAGAATGAAGCAGCAATTTAGAAAATGGGAAAATGGAAAGAAATCGAAATAAAATCGCCTGGAAAATCCAGAAAATCCAGAAAATGTCCAATAATCGGCTAAAAATATCCCTGTCATTCTCCGCGGACGGGAATTAAATCGTACGTTTGTGTCACCCACAACCGGCAAGTGCAGCCCATGGTGGGAAATTACACTGCTGTAGATTACCTAGAAATAGGTGCTCAAATACACCTCTGGAAAAAGCAAGTGTTGAGGGCTTCCTTTTTTTTTCTTTTTCGGACCAGTGGCGGCAGCTAATCGCCCGCAAGGTTGAGCACGAGCTGAGACGTTGGGCCTTGTGTGGGGGTGTTAATAATGCCCTTAGTGGTGGCCGGCCGTTTTAGGGGCTTGTTCATGGGCTGCACGCCGTCTTGCCGGGGGCATGTGCCGAGCTAATATTTGGGCCCTCCCGCGGCATTATCGAATATTATTTGAAAAACCGACGATCCAAACGCAAAGCGACCTTTTGGTCCCGAGACAGCTGGTAAAAAAAAAACGGTCATCAGGGCTGAGGAAAAGGACGCACTAAGACATGCCACGGAGAGCAGATTAAAATAGGTACACAATACCACCGTACAGCCTTCCTCTGATGTCATGTGTGAGTATCTTTGGTCCACTTGACTTCGCTGCGGTCCTGCATGTCTCACTGACGTTACACCCTACACACCCTTGTCATCGTGGGGAAGCAAGCAGTGTCTGAGGTGGTGTGCAATGTGCAAAGTGTGGCCTCGGGCAATCTCTTACAGCCATTTGGCAGCCAAAGGCGTAGAGAAGCTGGGATCAACACCGAAGGGCGATATTCACGGTGATAATCATAGGGGGTTGCTTTTTCGCGTGCCTGAGTCTCGGAGACCGCCGCTCAAACTTGCACTAAGCGTCCCAGCACGGATTCTCTACGCTGGCTGTTGCTTCGGGAAGGCGCATCCATGTACATGTTTGGCGATCGTTCCAGGCCCGTTGAAGTTGCTTTTTGGGCTGAGACAGGATTCGGAGCGACTCTGGAAATGACGAGTCTAGGCGGACGTCACGAGGGGGATATTCTCATCCTTAGGAGGTTGGTATTTTTAGTAGAAACGAACAACGGGTGGTTGCCATTATATTTTCCTTGTACCCCGGAACATCCGCCGGCTCGCTCTCTTTACAGGGTCTACGGCAAATAATGCACGCTTTCTGACCTGCGTCTGTTTAGGTTAGGTGGGCGCCCCATGGATATAACTGTGAGCGCACTGCACTGGACAGACTGGTCGAAAATGGCAGCCAAGCCTTGCAACGACTTTGCGTCACATGACCGCCCGCATATGCCCCCAACCTACAAGCCGGAGACTGTCACCATGTCGTCACCCACTGCCCAGATCCGTACTTACCCTACCGTCCGCCCACCCTAGAACCACCCCTGATCCTCAGGGATGATCAGCATTTTGGACAGCCAGCACACCGAGACGCAGGTGGTTGGTGATCGGCAAGCCGTCGTGTTTGGCTGCCACTCTAGGTTTTACCAACTCAATCGAGTATCAAGGTGTGAGACGTGATGAATGTAAAGAAAAGCCCCATGGAGTTAAGAGGGGAAGGTGGTCAAGTGTCACAGAGTCGCAAAGAGCCCGAAAAAAGAACTCATGGTTGGTAAAGCGATAATATGCACAGCTGCATCAATGCCCTATCGGACACATTCACTCTCTCACTGTCCCAGAGTCGCGCCATCATGTCTCAGCTGCTGGCAAACCCAAACCGCATTCTTTATCGTTTGCCCTGCTTGTCTGATCAGCAAATAAGCAGGTCCCTATAGAGAGTGGGGGCCTATGTGTAGAGGTTATGTATAGTTAGGTGCCAGGGTGTTGCGGTAAGTGAACGTCAGGGTCTTATATGTGTAGATGTATAGGTGAGCCGTGGCAACTCTGAAGGAGGTGGGTGATGATTGCTAGTGGCTAGCCCATTTTCTCCGGTCAAATTTACTTGGGTTGCTAAACGCCCTTCCCACTACGGCATACGTGGCAAAGCCAAGCAGGGTCTAACCACAACAACGTGCAGCTATGCGTACAGGTACCAGTCACGGTAGGTGCGTAAGCGAAATGTTTGCGGAAAAAAAGCAAAGGGAGGACCCACACACAAAGACCCTACAAGGTTTACTAGGTTTGAAAAAACGCAGACCCGGCCCAACTTTGACCCTCTGGAAATTGGGTTCCTTTTTCAAATAATATTCCGGTCTCAAATAAGATCAACGGCCGAAATAGACGTGGGTTAGAAAATGTGACCAAAATAACCTTCGTCTGCTTAGGTCAACTTGCAGCACTTTATTTCTCTCCGTACGAGACACGAATAAGGGGAACTGCACCCGAATATCGCGGCCAATATATACCAAAAAAAAAATGCCCCGCAAACGTCCTTCTCTAACACTCTCGCTGTATCATCCTAGCCTGCACTCAAACATCCGACCGGGTCCAAACCAGCTCCACACTAAAAACACGGGTCGGAGAAGAAGGTATGGTCCGAAAACTAATGAGCCATAATCCACGGGGTTTATCCCAAAACAACCGCCACAACTCGTACACTGCTTTCCTGCCGTCCATACACCCTTCCGTCAACTCCTGCGACCCCCACACATGCTCAATCGTCCCATAGACACTAAACTAGCGCTCTCAAGCACCAGGCCGCGCTATCCGAGGTGCGAGTGGTGGTGCCCCAGATTGACAAGCTAGCACCGAAGAGTGATAGCTCATCAGGGTGAACTAATGGAGTGTGTAGGAAGGCACAGGCGATAATCCAGTCGATGCCATGTTGGTTAGTCCGTGGAACGGGAGATTGAGAAACAGCTAATTGACCTTGTGCATCTCCCTGCTATCTATCCATCTGCTATCTGCTACTCCCGTAGTACCCGAGTCCAAAATAGACACCGCTAAGAAGCACGTGGCTGGCTGGGAAGGCGTTGTTATGCGGTTTCCACGGCCACTATCTGCGATAGCCCATTCCAATCGACAGAGCTAACAGGGGTCAAAAGTCGATTTTCCGCAGCGTAGCGGCACAAGCCTTGTGCTACTGGTACACGTGAACCAAGTTGTGCGGTGTACCGGTAGGTAGGTCTACAGATGAGCCTAGTAGATGTTATGTCGTTTGTAAGTGTTTACAGCACCCACTTAGGGATGGTGATAAAGTTGGAATAGGCTGGTTGCTGATTTGCATCTTCTACGATTTTCATTACCAACTTGTTTCCTTTTTGTTTGGTACGATCAGCCCGAACATCCGCTCCGATCAACCTAAACGCCCGTGGTAAGTGGTTGGTTGTCTAGTTCAACGGTACTTGTCTATATTAGTAGAATTACATATTAGGGCGGGTGCACATCTATTGTTTTGGAGATTGTCACTGTCTCTAATCACGTTTCCCAAAGAAAGACACACACAGGTTATTAAGCTAACGCTGCAAAACACCCACATCTCACGATGCTGTGGGCGTGGGAGAATAACAACTGTGGCGCTTGGTAGCGATTTGGAGCTAGCAGTAGACTGCGTACATACAGCTCTTGGTATTAGTGCACAAATCGAGCCAGAGGGGGTAGAACAGGGTCAGCCTAGTTAAGGGCCCAAAGCGAATTTGCCATTAGAACTTGTTAGTCAGAGAACAATAAGCCGACGTGTACGAAGGGGACTACGATACTGTGCTGTATTGAAGTTGACCAACCTCCAGCCTGTGAAATTGTGTGTATTTGAAATTGCTTGTGAAAGTGCAATTGTAATTGTAAATTTCATGATTTTTCACATTTCACACTTTCAGACTCACACTCAATAATTGTTAATCTCACACACCTTACTTTTTTGAATGTGAAAACTAGACTTTTTATAATCTCAGCTACAAGTACAATTCCAGGAGTTTGTCAATAATAAATACAATAAATTAATCTAGATGCGTTGCATGTCTTTTGGGTCGTCGGACCGTTAGTTCTGTGCCAGCACAGTGTCACCGGATGGTGGATGTCTATGTTCAAGAGTGTTGTTTTAAGTCACCAGGACGGTGGACAGGAAGTTGCTCATTTTTCGCTCAACAGTCTTCTCCTGCTTGGGCTTGGAGACCTGTCCAGGGGGCGGCGAAACGGTGCCGCTCTTTCGTCGCATCATCGAGTTGCGAGATGTGCCGAGATGGGTTCGGTAATGCTGCATGCAGTTGTCCTGACGGGAGAACCGGGAAGTGCATCCCTCGTAAGGGCACTGGTAGTTCTTCTCGCCGGTGTGGATGCGCATGTGTCGGGCCAAGTGTCCCGAGGTGGTGAAGGACCGGCCACAGTCGCACATGTACTTCTTTCGCTTCTTGTTGTGCACATTGTTGAGGTTGACATTCACAATGGGCACAGTCTGGGGCTGGTACAGAGGCGGCGACTGAGGCAGCGCAGGAGCCACATACTGAGGAGCATGCTGCTGCACATGCTGATGAGGCATGGGCATGGAAGGAGGTGGTGGTGGGGGAGCCTGGTGGACCACCTGGGGCTGAGGCTGGTAGTAGTACATGGGAGGAGTGGGAGGGTAGTTGATGTACCGGATGGGAGGCAGTGGACGCTCGTCGTTGAGGATGTTTTTGAGCGACATGGTGAGAGTTGTGTGAGGTTGAGAGTTGAGGATTTGAGTGTGGAGGGCCGGCTGGGGGTCTTATATATCCTCGTATTGCCAGGGCCGTACAGAGACAAAGGAGGGTCCTTGCAGTAACGTGCAGATGACGCAGTGAAGACTATTTGCCCATGGGTTTGATAGCCCCGGCTTTGCATTTTCCCAATTTAGGTTGGTGTTTGGCTTTACCTTTTATGCCTTTGCGTTTTTCATTTTTTTGTGTTTTTCCGCCAGTGGTTGCATTTTGCGTTTTCCCGTCGCTGGACCCCTGCCTTTTGTGTTTTTTCCACTTTGCGTTTTATTTAGTCTGGCCGTGAATAGTCAATAGATCCACAAGAGTCTCTGCCAGTGAAAACTCGAGCGTGTGCGTGTGGTTGTGGCACGTATACTATTTTGGCTACAGGCTGTTTTTTCGGCGGCTGTTTTTTTTTTGTCACGTTCTTACATCACCTCACACTCCCGCTTTAGGCTTCTTCTGACCCTCCATGTGGATCTGCAGGGGTCGCTTTTCACACAAAGCATACGTCGGGCTCCAACTTGAGAGGATGATGGACACCGGGTGGATACTATGAGAGCGGTAGACGAGCCAGGGTGGGTGCACAAACCCGGATTCTGACATGTACTGTTTTTGCAGCTTTTTTTTTTTTTTTTGTGCCTCACCGCACCCTTTGACTTTGCGTTTCTCGCCTCTTCCCTAATGTCTCACCTCGCTTTTTTCAGTCTCACTCTTCTGACATTTCTCTCTTTACAGCCTCCCGCACCTCCCTTCTCGCTGCCCCTTTTATGAGACACTCCCTGCATGGTATAAGGGACCGTCACGCTGAAACGTTTGTACAGCAGGTCTCAAAAAGTAGACTGCTCTGACTAAGCAGTTTCAAAATCTGCATAGTGTATTTTGTGCGAAAATCGCCGGCCCCAACACAACGCTGAATACTGCCCTGAGCGGCAAACTAAAAGCCCCACGGCAATCCCCGCGCTCCGGGCTTCCGAACCATATCAGTTGGACATCTCTGGTCCGATCTATGCTCATCACACACACCGTGGTGCTCACTTTTATGAAACAGCAACCTAGGGTAGACAAAAGCCGGCCTGCCGGGTTTCCAGACGGGAAAGCGAATATATCAGTTTCGCCGGAACCTCAAGCACCCCTTTTCTTTTGCGTTTTCCTCACGCCAGAGCTGTCTTGGCACTGGTATTACTGGAGAAGGTCTATGTTGGACACATAATCTATAGCTACAGAGTTTGGCCAGGGTTTTGTCTTGCAAGGTTTCATACACGGGGAAAATGGGCGGCCCTATGTCACAGAATAACAGCGCTGGATGGGGCAGGTCTCGTTGTCTGTTTGATGCTACGTTGTATCACGGCTCGTCTCAACTCGTACGATTTCTTCTGGTTGGAGAAACAGCCCTCCCCATACATGCAGGCCAACACATCCGCCTACCAGAGAAAAAAGCAAATAGCCAGTCATGATTACTCACAAAAACTCTACTAGGCCAAGAGCCCAACTGGTCTCGAGCAGGGCACGTGACTCCGCGGACACAAACACCTCGCTCCTACTTGAAGTCCGTGGAGGTGGCTGAGATCTTCAGAAACACTCCCACTGTTGAGAGAAGCGGATCACGGTCTAGCCCACGAAACCACACGCCCCGGCAGCTGGATGGAAGGCCAAGAGATATATGGGCTAGTTTTCAGGTCTAGAATGGGTTTGGTGCATGCGGAGCGAGTGTTGGCAGGACTGGGAATAAAACGCCCATTTGTCGGTATCTATGCGTCCGCGTTTTCCACCAGGTGCTTTGGGAGTGCTTTCTATGGCAATAAAAACAGCCATTTATGGCGGTGGGGGTCTGTCTATAGCTGCTATGGCTGTGCTTTTTTCGATTTTTGCAGTACATTCCGCTAACCCCACCATTAGGTTGGAAGGCTAAGTGAATTACGCTAATTTCCCAAGTAATAAAATATCGCCAAAGAAGAAAAAAAAGGGAAAAGGGAAAAAAATAAAATACCAAAACAGCTGCACGCAATAGGAGAGCTACGTCATGCTCCAGACACCTCGCTTGGATTAAAAAAAGACTACTCCATAAATTCTCTGAAAGCACTCTCTGCATTAATGCACCTTTTGGGTCTAGCTGTTGGTAGCAAGGAATCACGCTCTACCTGTACACATCTGTACGCACATGTACTCTCTGGTCTGATTCTGTGCTTGCAGATCTAATCACGGGCTGAGATGATCCGAATCCAGCTCTCGATTCGGATGAATATCGTTTGGTTGTCTTTCAAAGAACGGACATTAAGAGGTTTGTGAGACAATCGCAACCTCCACAAACCCACACGGAAATTAAATCGCCGATAATCACCGTTAAGTAAACACCTGTGAACTCTCCACTGTCGCCATCTGTCGCTCCAACTCTTAATTTGACCTGGGGACAAGCCCAACACCGTTTGGGCCGGAACCTCGCATACTAAAATTCCAGACACGAAAAGGGAAGCACCAAACTAGTCCAGCGAGTGCCACGGACACATCTAGTACTTGTGCGTACATACAACCCGATTGTTAGTACAATACTCGGCCTCTACGGCCTTTTACCGCCTCGTATTCAACTTAAAACCCCAAGATAGAGTTGGAGGACATGGAGAAGCTGTAGAGACACTGCCGGGAGTGGTCAGTCCAGGAATAAAGCTGGTTTGGTTGTTGGGGTAATGCGTACGAGTTGCTGTTCTGAATTTGGGCAAAAAGTTGGGCGTCTTTTGTTCACGTGCTCAACTAAAATCTTATTTACTTGACGATTACTGAACGTCCCAGTGTCCCCCAAACTAGCCGAATACTGTTGCAAGAGCCCCCAAAAACTCGCCATAACGTCGGTACCACGCCCCTGGCTTGATCTCGTAAACCGCAACCATTTCTAGCTGCACTTGACCCGAGAAACCGAGCCCAAAAAAGCCGCGGCAATGAGCGTCGCTAAACCTTATTTTCCACTCAAAAAAGGCTTGTTTTTCCAGCAACGTGTCTCTGGTGCTTGTAGTACTAAAAATCGCCGACCTTTTTAGTGAGTGTGTGCCAGCATGTGCTTAATAGCGTAGGACCTCGTTTTCGGAGTCTTGAACTGAGCTAGAGGCGTATTGGAGGCATTGTTGAGATGCACGGCTTGGTTTATCGGGTTTATGGGGTTTAGACCTCCCGAGACACTATACAACGGTTACGCACTATACAGTGGTAAACATGATTCAAGCGTTTAGATAACAAGACAGACAAAATGCACTGCTTGATTCAAACGCAAATACCCTCAAATTTCCAATCAATCAGATCTACCTTTAATTCCCTGTAGCAGAATAACCTCCTGTGATGCACAAGAAATGCACAACGATATTTTCGAGGCCAAATCTTCATGTGCAGCCAATTAGTGGAGTAGGTACCTTACGACGCATTGCCGTCCTGATGCGGACCTGTATCCAGCTCGAGGTTCTCATGGCCGAAAAATTACGGGCAGTAGGAATAGTTCCGTTTTCGGTGAGATTCATTCTGCAGATGGCAGGTTCCAAACAGGACTAATGTGGAGATGAGGAGGGTTGTATTGGTAATTTGGCGATTCTAGATCAGGTGGACTTGGTTTGAGCTGGATATTATGTGTATGTTTACTAATTAGGAACCACTCTTGTGCACAAACAATGATTTTCTTGTAATTCAAAAAGCAAACCACGTATTGCCCAGCCACTAACGATTGCTGCACAGCCACCTCGTTACTATTGCGTCCTCAAACGTGTAGAACATGTGCTTTCATGTCGTATCTTGAAGAAGCTAAGTCAAACCCTGCAAACAGGGACATGCAAACGGCAACGTGTAGTAAGGGGCAGATTGTTCGGAGATAGCGCTAGCAGACAACATGTAAGCGCGCCACGTAGACTAAATTGAATACGCTGAACAACGTGGACGTGTCGGTAGGACGCTCACGTGATTCCAGAGTGAGCTACGGTGTTTTTTCAACTAGAAAACGTGCTATTTGCCTTTGTTGGTAAGTTTCTTTGATCCCTTAACCCCAGATAGCTCGTCTTGGCATCGGAGTGTCACCCTGAAATCGCCGACTTTGGGTCCCTAGCCTTGTCTGGTTAGCGTGCAAAAAAAGTGGTGTCACCTCCAACTTTTTTTAAGCATGCTGCAGTGCTCACGTATAAAAAAAAAGAGGGTGGACATTTATCTGCTTACGTCAGTGCGGCTACTCAGAGAGAAAGGTAAAGTTTATTTGGTTTTCATCAAGCCAACAGAAGGTAGCGTAGGAGAAGATACAGGCCTCCTAAGAGGAATCTGAAAAGATGGTTTTGTTCAGAAATATATTCTAAACACAATTACATCAACTCCTATGGTCCTACGTGCCTGTATCCACCCCGTCACATACACCAACAACCTTCTCTACTCATAACCTATCATCCTCCCAACGCGTAAAGCTAAATTATCGTCACCACCTCACTCTCCATCATCACCATGTCTGACCAACCCGAGACAGTGGACGTGCCTGTTGCCGGTACCGACACAAAAGCGGATGTTATCGCAACTCCCGTGGATGCTACACCCGACACAAAGCCCGTTGAGGCTGCAGCTCCCGTGATTGAGGAGAAATCGGCCGACACAAACCCCGACACAAACACAACCGACACAAACACAGACACCAAAACCGAACCTTCAAAAGACGTGGAGATGACCGATGCGGCTCCGGACGCCCCTGCTGACGCTTCTGCTGATGTTCCTCCTCCTGTTGATGACGACCCCAACGACCCTGACGTTGATGAAGACGCGCTGCATGAAGACGAAGAGGACGACAAGCTCCCCAAACTCAAGCCCAAGTCCAAGGAGGGCAGCGAGGCCGCGGAGGAGCCCACAACGCCGGCACCCCGAAAGCGAGGCCGACCCCCGGGATCGAAAAACAAGGCGACGCTGGTGCGTGAAATCGAGATGGAGGAGGACGAGGAGGCTCTCAAGCTGACGGCTTTCTCAGCGGTCGGCGGCTTTGGGCCTGGGTCTGGCGGCGTGCGATCGGGATCTGCTCGATGGGCTGCACGAGGCCGAGGATCGCGAGGAGGAACGTCGCATCTCGTCATGGTGCCGCGGGACGAAAACGGTAACCCTTACCCCGTGGAGGACGACGAGCTGCTGCTGCCCGAGGACCCTGCCGGAGAGGTCAAGGTCAACAAGCAGGGTGAGCTGCAGGGCGGCCGAGAGTACCGTGTGCGAACGTTCACGGTGTTGGGTCGAGGTCGACGGCTGTACATGCTGTCCACCGAGCCTGCGCGATGCATGGGTTTCCGAGACTCGTACCTGCTGTTCCAGAAGCACCGACGACTGCACAAGGTGATTGCCGATGAGGGCGAGAAGTTCGACTTGATTGAGCGAGACATCATTCCTCACTCGTACAAGGGTCGGTCTATCGGAATTGTGACTGCGCGGTCGGTCTTCCGAGAGTTTGGAGCCAAGATTGTGCTTGGAGGAAAGAAAATCGTCGACGACTACTACGTGCAGGAGGCTGTCGATGCTGGGTCGACCGAGGGCGAGATTGCGGACCCCGATGATCCGTTCAACCACGGCAGAGACCACTCCAAGGATCTGTACGTGGCATGGCTTGGAGGAGCCGGAGGAGGCGCCGCTGTGCCTACCGTGCCCATTGTGCCCCCTCCCATTACTCACGCGCCTGCGAAGCGACGCAAGATGCCTGGCGCGCAGCAGCTGTCGCCGCAGTGGATGTACGACCATGCTCTGGCGGCGTCGCGGTTCAACTCGTCGCTGCTGGACGAGCGTCGTGAGGGCGACGACAAGGGCTTCATTGTGGAGCCTCTCACTGGCGTGCGGTTCGTTCCTCAGCTGACGCAGCCACAGGTGTCTGAGTGGTTCAAGGTTGGCTTGGGCAAGAAGACGGTGGTGACGGAAGAGATGCAGTTCAGTCCGGTGACGAGGACGGGTCTGCAGGTGTCGTTTGACCTGAACGACATTGACATTGACGAGAGCGTGAAGGAGGCGATTCTTGATCAGTTGGAGGTTGAGGGAACGACGTAACAAGGGACTCCATGGGAGTTCGGAATGGTGGTTGTAGTGAGCCGTGTGGTGAATTGCAGCCTGCCGGTGTATTATTAATGTATTGTCTATGTATTTCGGTCCGTATTTGTAAAGATTGGTTCAGTGGGTTGGGATATATGCAGCCAGATCAAGTGCAGTAAAAAAATTGGGAGAGTGAAAAATGGCTTTTAAAAATGGCCCCAAATGGCACATAAAAAATGACAGCTGAAACACGAGTTTTTCAAATAAAAAGAGATGACGTTTTTCGTTCTTTCTCGTGGTTTGCGTCACTTTCCATGGAATTATTTTTTCTCTCGTCTTCTTCTTAGACTAAGGTGTTTCATATTTGGCCAAAAGTTCAGGGTCTCTAGCGTGGGTCTAACCTCTTTAGACACGTGATTTAAGACGGTTTCTTCCGTTAGACCCGGACAGTACCCGCCCTGACGTCTTTTAGCGGCGTTTGAAACCGCCAAGGGCCCTATAGCTGTTTTTGACAAGCGCCCAGCGTGGCTAACAGGCCTGTGCTGCAGCCCCCGTATTAAACGGACAGTTACGATTATTAAATTAAGGGGAGAAAATAAAAGCGGTTTTTTTTCTTTTGAAAATAAAAGTGTCATAATAACGGCGTGAAACCGTCAGCCCACAAAAGACCAAATTAAAAGTGGCTGTTTCTGTGACAGCAAGCGAGCGTGACCATGGGCAGTAATTTCTGGACAGACAGGGGTTTGGGGGGCTAGCAGTAGGCGCGGTGAGGGCCGTAGACCCGATTTAAGGACCCTGCTAGAACCGGGCTGACGAGCTGTACACGATGGTGCTACTGTTTCATTCGTGCGACGGGAATTGCGGCCTGTAGCGCAGTTCTAGTGACTTTCACAACATGATACTCTAGCCCCCCTGTAGGCAGCCCTTGAGGGATGTTTTCGGCAACCAAAAAAGCAGCCATGGAAATAGTCAGCCGTGACTAATTTTTATTTTCCATTTTCCTACTTTTATTAATTTCCTGCGGATTTTAATGCCAGTGAAATTGCAATTATTTGCAGCCCCCAGAGAGGCAATATTATTGCACGGAGATGACGAGAATGCACGCACGGGTGAATGTGATATTACGGGGTTCAAACACGAGCCTGGAGAAGGCAAAAAAAAGCAACTGCTTGGAAAAGCAACCGCTGAAAGGCTCTGGAAGCAACCGTCTCATAAAAAAAGTCATAAAAAAGCAACCGCTGACCTCTCACTTGTATTAGAACCAGTCTCATATGTATCTAGAGCACGGTGCATTTGAGCATTTCCCCCCCATGCATCTTAGGACACCTTGTGTGGCAGTTTCTACACTAAGACGGGGGATTACGCCGAATTATGTCATGTGGGTCTCAAACGTCTCAAGCAGTGTCAGCAGAGCCGTTCGTTTTCGGGCAGACCCTTCATCGGCGTGCCTTGTTACAAGATATGCTTAGACACCACATTTGTCCGCCATCGAAAAGATGCTTGTTTGACTTTTGCGTTTGCGTTTGGGGGCTTTGTCCTACTTTGTCCAGCGCCTTGTTTCACTCTTGCGCCTGTTGGTTTCCCCTGTTTTTCGCACCTTTTTTAGCCCGCCTTTTACAAAGGCTATGGCGATGCACCCCAATGTGACCCCGAAAAGAAAAAAATAGGCCCAAAAAACAGGGTCCAACGAAGTTTGTTTGCAGCCAAACACCAAAGTGGATCCCTACTTGGGATGTTGTTGGGAAAGTCACAGTGAAGCAGTTGAGGGGAAACGAAGAAATAAGGGAAAAATAGTTGAAAAAATAGTGGCAAAATTCGGGAGAATAGAGAGATCTCCGAAACTGATACACGCACATTCTTGTTTAAAAGCCCTGACCGAAATCTCACTTTCAACCCCTTTTTTTGCCTGCCGATCACCTCGTGTTTCACACTTCAGGCACCATCTGTCATTGCCACATTCACAACCTCGGCACGCCGATTTGGGAAAGCAACCCTAAGTACCCCAATCCGGACCCCATATCTTGTTTCAACCGTTTGTACCTACATGCGATTTTAGCTTTCCCTAACCCTTTTCAACACCCTGTCTGGCCCCCACCCGTACGTTGCAGCATCTTTGTGGGTCCGCGTCACCGCATGCCTTTGTTTGCTGATCATCAGGGGCTACAAAGTGCGATTAGGCTCAAGGGAGACGACTGGTATACCGACCGAAAATGAGGTTGTGGCAGAATTTCGGCACCATTGGAACAAAGAAACAGGGGCACTACCTTGCCCATAATATCATTCTACTCAAGTGTGACAGATGTGCAGGTTCTACCCTCTGAGATATTACGTCACCCCTGTTCTTTGTTGCCAAATAATATTATGTCGTGGCACAGCCATAACCTTTTTTTACCCGCTCAAAAAGGGTTTTCTTGTGCACGTGCGTTGTAATCAAATAGAGTTGATGCAAGGACCCTTGTCGTTGCAATACCTAAAATCCCGGAAATAAAATACGGACTAGGCAACTCAGCTAGATGACCTTGACCCGTCGTATTGTGGGGCCAAAAGAAGAGTATCAAGCCTAAAACGGTAGGAGCGCGCTTGGGAAAACAACCATGCCCACACGTGACACGGAGCTCGCTCTACTCCGCTACCCGATCACGTGCATGATTCATGTGCTCTGCCCAACCAAATGAACATGCAGGAATCTGGGTTTAACGGAAAAAGCAAGGTGTGCGCGTCCACTGGAAAAATGCAATTACAAACCGAAAAAAAACAGCCTGGAAATAAAAAGCTCAAAGTGAAAAATATACTAAAATACCCGAAAACGAAGATCTTCTGTTATATACGTGACCACGCGACTAGGGGCTATAACTCCACGAAAGTAATAGAGCGGTGTTATGATCTTCATCGTGTACTTGGTTCGTGCATTCCTCAAATTCTAGGAAATTACCATAATTCCTTTTGCACAGTCAGCTCTTGTAGATCACTAGGCAAATATCGTATGACGACGACAACACTGCGTATCGTAGTACGATGTAGTAACACGGATAAAGACTCCTCGTTTCTTTTCTCGAATTGGATTTCCTTGTTAACCACGTTTACTCAGGGCCGCCTTAGAGCCTTAGGGAGTGAACATCAACTTTCATCCGTCGCCGTATGGTTTGGCGCATTATACGAACGGCACACGTTTCCAGCATCCGTTTGTAGTGTGGCTTTCAAGATAACACCAAGGGGGGTTTATCTTAGCGAGTTTACCGGATTCCCAGAGTTAAGGAGGTGAGTTATCAATTGAGGGTGTGGTCTATTAGCGCGTTCAGGAGTCGACTATTGGCATGTGAAGATGTGTATACGTTCATTGTCTACGGTACGTCTTTGTGACAGTTGAGTGTTTGTCACAGCTGAGGGTCAGGAGTGTCTTGATGGAGTCATGACGAATTGAGACTGTTCATTGCTCGAGGGACTTGTTGCTGAGGCCTGTTAGGTGCCTCTAATCCAAAGATACAACACGTTACAGTCCTCATGAAACCACAACACGACTGTTCCATTCTTCACCAATGGGTCTCATGCTTCACCAAGTCCTTCAGGCTCCTTCAGGCTCCTTTCATCCGAACACCCAAATGTCAACTACAATGTCAACTAAAACGTCAACTAAATAAAGTTTACCAACAAACCTCAAACCCTCCACCTTAACCATCATATCTCCACCTCACTCAGCAAGTCTTTAACTCGTCCACACACACCTCGTCTAAACTGCCCCTTCTCAGACGGACGCAGTTGACGCGTTGTGGACACATTCCTTCGGCGACTAAATCTTTTAATACTGCAAACCTTAAAAAACTTAAAAGATGGGCAGGGTCCACATACAGGAAAACGCCCGTGAAGCGGATGAATCGTGTGGGTGGAGGCATACGAGATTAACAAGTGCATAACGGTACAAAGAACAGCAGGGAATACGACTGTAGCCACCCTACGTCTCCAGCTGCGTTCTGTAGCGCACTCGGAGCTCTGAGCTACATGGAATGCACAGAAACAACGATATGGATGCACCAGCAATCGCCGAGCTGCTGTAAGTTATGCGTTAGAACATGGGCCCATTGTGACGTTTGAGCACGTGACCATGAGCTGCGTTCCGAGGGTAAACTAGAAGTGAGAAGGATGAAGATGGATCAGATCAAGATCAGATCAGATCAGATCAGATTGGATTTGGATTTGATGATTGCTTTTTCCTAGTATTGAATTTAGTGAGTACTGTCACGACTACAAGTACAGTACATCATTGCAAAAGTCTGATACGTCCTTGTCTTAGGGCTCTCGTTTAACGGCCTTCAATATGCACCGACGGCCGGGTAATCCCTGAACAGTCGAGAGCCGAAGGACCATGGACAAGGCACAGACCAGTGATTACGCTCTAAATACTGGGTGTGTTTATGAGATGGTGGTGTACCTGTGACTAAGATGGGAGCTTTGATTGAACGCTACTCCCTTATAGTGCCATTACCTCCAAGGTAACGTTCTGCTCTTATTACTTGGCCACTATCCGAAGCTAAAGGAAAGCTAAGCCTGAAGTGTGGGTGAGAAGCACTCCTGATACGCCCTAAAAAGCTTGGTAGAAACAAGGAGTTGCTCAGGTTACCGAAACCAATACAATATATGGGCTAGTCAGGTCAGGTGCCATTTCCGGATAGACGCCTTAGTGACGATAGCCGCAGGACTTCCTAGAAGCACATGTGTGAAGTGTAACATTGACTAACCGTGGAGCTGAATACAGGGATGATACAACACAAGCAAGTCACCATATACCTTCAATTACACTGATATGGAAGTCTGGGAGAGTTAGGAGCAGTTGGAGTTGATGGCTACTGTACTTTTAGAGTGACAGAGAAGAGCAGAAGAGCCGTGGCATGAAGTTAGGCTTCGCAGAACGCCCGAATGCCAAGATGAAGTCGTAAAGGACTCGACAGGCTTTTTTTTGTTTTGGGTTTGTTCTTTTATCCCGAAACCCCACGGAACATGTCGTGGAGTAGTTTGTTGGGGTCCGCCCAGAAAATTGACACAAGAGGAAGTCACAAGCCCATATCCGTCAGAGTTGTACCCCATGACGTCACAATAGCATATTCAAACCTTAAGGGGTACATAACTTTAACCGCCGTTGTAAAACACGCACTGACATAAGACAAGAAGAAGATGAAAAAAAAAAAAACACATCCAGGTTGAAAAACAACCAAACCTGCTCTGATTAATCACCGGAAATGACCGGATTCCTTCTATTTAACGCTCATAAACCCAACCCTTTTGTCGCACTAGTGGTAACTAACTTCTGCAACAGTGCATATCCGTCGTTAGTCATGCAACCCTGTCTATTGTAAGTACACTTGGACAGTGGAACAACTGAACTAATTCCGTGTGAAGTTTCACCGGAAGAGATTTGATGCCCATGTTTTTCCACAGTGGGTCCTTTTTCGAGCCAGAGCGTCTCTGTAGCGTCCAAATAGGCGAAAGTTTAACACCTGGTGTATTTTCGGTAACGAAACATTGTGTAGCTACTGCGCGGAGAGACTATCAGTTTACAAGGGTGTTTGTGCTACCTCAGAAGGTACTTGCGTAGCTTTGTTCACCAACTCGAGACATTTACTTTTGCTAAAGAAGAGCCTAGAACCAAAGATTCTTTCAAAGCTCTTTGAAGAGCAAGGGGTGGATGCACTACCAAGGGATAAGGGATTTTGCACCATCAAACTCACAGTACTTCTTTTATTAGATACTAGAGTTGTCAAGTCTCGCTATTAGCTATGAATCTCTATTGTTGGTGAATTGTACAGGAAAGTATAAGCGACTCCTATACGAGAACCATATGGGCTCACGAGTGTTCAGTTGACGGAGTTAATGGAGTTCATCTGTTAGCAGATGGAACGTCCTGTTGTAGAGGATGATTCCAAATCACATGTATATTTTATTGCTAATACTCCCTTGGAATTGCTAGCCTTTATTGAACTTTTCCCACAATAAGCAAAAATTGCCAATAATTCATTGTAAAAATGGCAAGTGGGTTTCCTGATAATCTGGGTAAAGTATGGCAATTTAACGCCGCGTCTATTCATTATTCGAATCCTTTGTCACTATCTATAAGATCTGTTGAGTATGGGATTTTCCTTGTTTTTCTTTTTCTGTTTTGGTTGATTCCATTGTAATTCTCTTTGCAATTCCATAGTCTATTGTTGGATCTACCTTAGGCTCTGCACTGCACTGCCCACCTGTCATTTCTCTTTGTATGTGGGTAATCTATCCGATTACTTCTATGTCTATGAGCCGCTTTGGTTTTTTGTCGACCTTTTTTCTACATATCCATGCCCCAAAAGTCATTGTGTAGAGCTTAATAGTATTATTGGTGCATCTATATTTCAAACAATAAGATGCGCAGGAAAAAGTTAATGTGCCTAATATTACCATATTTGTCTCCACAATGACCCGACTGCGTAGATATCCGATCCGGTCCAAAGCGCCTACAGGGCTGCGTCGGTGCCGGTTTCCGTGAGGCACGCTGCGCATTGCCTCGCATACAAGGACAGGCTAAATAGTTGGATACGAGAAGCAAGAAAAGGTTTGAACATACGGTTAGAGATGGTCCTTTTTACGACTACGATTCTCTTGTTCTCCGAAACCTGTAAATACCCACTTCAATAACCAGTTCCTCCTCAAAAATTTCTCCACATAACCCTGCATGTCAGGCGTGCACCTCACATGCAGGCGGACATGGTGGAAATCGTGTAAAAAAATGCAGTGACTCCGATGCAGTCTGCACAAGGGCGGGTTTATTTTACAGCTGCTGCTATACAGCACAATAAAAGGCTGAAACCCGAGAGTGCGCCCACGTGAGGCAACAGAGGGAACAAAGTTTTGTCCTTCTTCGGATGAGCATGAAACGAGCAAGAAAACAAGAGAAACCGGACAAGATTATAACTCCGAAAGACCCACAACGGATGGGGCTTGTTTTGGTCGTATTGTTAGCCTTCCATGTTGAGAACTCTACGCACAGATTTTTTAACTCAAGCTACCGTATGACAGTGGTAGGTTTCCGCCTGGTCTAGACTCGGTAGTTGTATTTGTAATTATTTGCCCCATAATCTCCCGTGGATAATATCCGGTTTCATAGGCTTGCTCCGATACCACCGTTTCACGCCGTTATTTTACCGTTGGTTTCATTCACAGCAAAATAATAATCCCTGAATCCACACCATGATGCATTGTCTGCACCGCTTTAGGACTCCCTGCATAGCGTGTATTTCCCCGACGACCGACAGGCCGACAGGACTGTGACGCACGTGACGCAATGCGGTGCACGCGAAATGGATCAGTGGGCGGTGGAGGAGGTGAGGCAATGGTGGGCTAGTGGAGACGATGGTGGAGCTCAAAAGCAAGCACGTGAGCTAACTAAAAATACACTCGGATGACTCCGAGTCATGCTACTATATCTCAGGGTGTGCCACAGACAGTTGGATTTTGTCGGGAACCCCTTCCCGAAGTTTTCTCCCTGCATATGACAGGCAAAGTGGTACAGGTAGACATGGCCTGATTTATTGGCCACATATGCTTGTCTGCTTCCGGAGAGTCTCAAGGCCTTGGCTGGCTTTGTCCACGGAGCCTGGGAGCCATCAGGGCTGCTAGGTTTTGGGGCTCGTACACGGCACTCTATCTGTATAGCTCTAGAAGCGGATATGCATGCTTGAAGGCGTCTGTGTTTGATTGCCACAGAAACGTGCTTCGAGCCATCAGGCCATAATATGTGAGAATAGTTAGCGAGCATGTAGGGGTAAGGGGTTGGGTAACGGTTTTAAGGCTAAGTGCGGTGAGTGAAGAGTAGGTGTGCTTAGTGTTGATAGTGGAACTGTAGGATCTTACTTGGATCTTAAGAGAAATCTAAGATCTGATCTTTTAGATTTGTGCATGTTGAAGAAGATCAACGCAGAATATTCCCAGCGACATTACCGGTATGTATTGTTACATTCTCAATGTGTACTTACCTATTCGGATTTTTGGCGAGATTGACAGTTTCACATTGCTAGGATATTATACGAACAATCCACATTAGATATTATTACTGTACACGCAGTAATGAAGTTGTGCAGGAAATGAATTATTAACAGCATGATGCACACTGATTTGTACAGATTAGTCAGGTCACATCCACGGAATGATTCAAATATATGCGGGTATTACTCCGTGGGGGTCAGATCACACTAGCGTACGGCTACAGTCTAAAGTAGTAGATGGAAGGAGTACAAGAGGCTAGAAGAGATGACAGAAGACAGAGAGAAGCAGTAGACAGAAACACAGACACATGTCACGAGACATAGATACAGGCAGTAGACAGGCAGATGACACAGACACAGACAGACAGATCAGGCGATTGGGAATTCTAGGGGAGTGTCAGCTGTCAGATCTACAAGTAGGATCTAATCCACAACACGGGCAAACACTATCCAGCCTTCGAAGTATAGAGCTCTTACTCGAAGTATCTGTCAAGATGTAGCCATTACAAGTTCAAAAAGTCATCCAAGGGACAATTATGAGCCAGGTGACGTGCTTTTTGTAGGTGCCTGTCTCTCTACAGTGTACCCTGTCTCTCTACCCTGTAGAGGGTCTCACATCTGCTTCTCAACAAGAAGGGCAACGTCAGTGTCACCGTGCGCAGGTGTCAATGTCATCACGTCTTCCAAAACTGGAGAAGATATCCTGATACTGATGGAATGATGGGTTGACAGAGCTGTCACAGTTTGCCAGAAGAATTTAGAGAATGACAGTCATAACAATAGTCATTGTAGCTGCAACTCAAAATAAGACGAACACATCTTCATGCTAGAATTAGTCTATCTATATACACCAAGACCGCCTACGTCAACTCTTACCCACTCGGCTAACATTGCTTTTTACCGTCAGCCCGATTTCTGTGACTTCCGCTCATGCAGGACGTCACGTCAAGTGTCAGAAGTGACAGACTGAAGTTTGTGTCAAATGGTGGGTCTGACACCCTGAGGGTCTGAGACGTAATATAGTTACAGTAGGGATACGTGCTTGCACAGCACATGTACCCCAAATACGTCCATGTCGAGTAAGAGAACGCTAACACAGTTCTGCACAGATTCAACTTCTGGTTTGGTACATGTAACTTGTACCTCACTAGAACGGATTCGGTATCTCCATATATCTGACCCGTTGCAACGCGCTAGTCTAAAACTAGCCCAACTCACGGTGACGCTAGCTCTGCTCCTGCCTCAACAGCGCAGACGTTCCGTGGAAGATATGATATATCGGGCTCCGAAGTGTCATGGATGAAGTGCAGATACATTGACGTTGACTTTTGTACCCTAATATATGTCCCCAGTGTGTCTTATTTCTCAGCAGAAGTCAGCATTCACGGTTGTTTTGCATTATCACCTTTACTAGCGGCGGAAGCCCGTTTAAACTAAGAACAATGACTAGCTCGAGCTAACCCTACAACACTAGACTCTCACTTAGTTCACAACGACGCATTTGGCAAGACAAAGGTCGCCAAGATGACAAGAGCCCAGACAGCTTCTTGGGGCATTCTGGGACGTTCTAAAGACACCACGACCCTTAGACCTGCATGCCAGGGCATACATAGGGGAACTAGAAAAAAGTGGCCTCACTTCACTCGATTCAGCCTGTCCATGTCAACGACCTGTGTTGTGCGAAAATTTGCAAAGAACGTTACGCGACGTATTTAAAAGGTGGAGGTACGAGACCAAGTCCAAACAAGCCAGCAGATCGACAGCTACGGAACCATATACTCTACGACGCTTTTGCCTTCGTCAGGTTGTATTACTATGCTTGGTTTGAAACTCAAGATATATTAAATACGCTTCCCAGACGAAAACGGAGTCTAAACCGCCCCCAAAACAGGTTCCAAACAAGAGGAATATTCAAGTTTTGAACTGCTCAGACTTTCCTTGTTGCGATTTAGACCCACTCTCCCTTGCTTGTCTGGTTTCTACGCATGTTTCCGTCGCAAAACATCACCCCACCCTTACTCCGTGGTTGCTTCTTTTAGCAGGGCTATTAGCATCATTAGACCCTGGATCCAGTCTAACGGTAACCGCGGCTACTAAAAAGACGGAACAACGGAGGAAAAAAGTTTGGGCTCGTTTTTGGCGCTAAAAATAAACTCTCCGGAATCTCCGAAACGGGAAGCTCGAAGACCTTCGTCACAAAAAGAATATAATATCAAGGACTTCACGTGCTCAGATGTTACGCAGCTTCTTTGTAAACAAATCCCGAACGAAATGAACGATCCCCATGTGATTTCAAGTAGTTTACGTGATTAAAAAAAGGGGGAATGACAGAAAAGGGGGGATGATCGACATAAGAATCATCTAACTAGGCTAGAATGTGAAATCTCGTGACAAAAAAGTGACTGACAGGTAGGTTATTGAAAAAATAAAAAAATGGACGACACCGGAATCGAACCGGGGACCTCGCGCATGCTAAGCGCATGTGATAACCAACTACACCAGACGCCCAAATCTTAAATTCGCTAAAAATCGTGGCCGCTGCAATCATATTTTCGCTTAGTAAGATTTTTTTTGAGTACTAGAGGGATGTAGCTTGTATAGGAATTTTTTTGGGTCCAATTCCTTCACCGAATGGGCCCATATCTCGATTCGAATAGACAGTGGGCTAAAGCTTGCAGGTTCGATTCTCACCACGGAACACTGCGCACACTCAGCGAGAAACACCGTGTATCGTCGTATTAATTTAATTATACAAAGGATATCGCCTTCCTACCACTTCTACGCCTTTCGATCGATATCTGAGGCTCTGGATTCCACGACCTAAGACCTGTTCGCTTGGTAGATTGACTGGGGTAAAGCCAGCCGACTGGGCCTCACCGATGTGTTTTTTTTTTGTGTTTCGCACAGTAGCTTGCATCATCACTTGATTGGTTTAGAGGCTCAGCCGAGTCAACGGTGTGATTAACTCGAGAGGAAGACGGGGTTTCTTAAACAGACACAGGCCAGGCGTGAGAACCACTTGAGGTCCTGGCTAACTGAGACCGACCCTCGCTGCCGTGGAGGTTACATAGAAGTGTTTTAAAAAACAAACAAGAGGCCTTTTTGAAGTCGGGTAGACCTTTTGTATTGGTTCAGTTGAATCGGCAACCAGGTATTTGGTACACAAGTAAACCATGATCACAAATAATAATATGTTAAATTACAAAAACTTTAGGAATCAAAATGGAACTCCTCGGGTACTTTCTGTCGCACCTTCACATGTCGCGAAAACTAATCCTTACATGTGTTTGAAGCAGAAAGTTCCTCCAAGCTTATAGAACTCGAAACATTCAAACACTCAACTGATCTTCTTGGCAGCCGCATTGCCTGCCTCCTTTTTATTTTCCTACTGGTTTGGCTATCTCGATATAATGATTAAGAAGTCCAAGCTCCCTTCTCAATTGGCCAATTTTGGAACTGAGCGAATGGAACGAGTGTTAATTCCCTGCAATGCCGTGGATCCTCACAATTTAATGCTGCTATATTCTCTTGACCTTATTTTTTCTTCTTCTCCCACAAGTTCTCTTCGTCTTCCTTCTTAACTGAAGCCTCCTTCATGATGGCATAAGTGTTTCAGCCCTCTTCTGGTCTCACAGTGGGTATTGCATGGACTCTGTACAATACTAGTTATCTCAAGTCTTTGTCTGTAACTAATTTATGAGATAGTCTCTTAATGGAAAGGATGTAGACGAATTACTTACGGCAGATCATCTGAAATGTAGGGCACTCACAGCTGAGCACTCACATTCTTGGTTTGTCTTAGTTTCTTGAAGAGAAAAGCAAAAAATGAATATACAGTAGATGCGTCTCAACGTGAGAAAGGATTCATTGACGTGAGTGTGCCGTTTCGTCGAATCCAAAGCTTTGGCATTTATCACACTCCATTGCAGTGTCAGATTTTGAACAAGTCCCAAAAGCAATTCCAGGTACACAAAGCACACAAGCCTCCTTGCCGCTTGCGGGCCATGGCTGTTTCACCTGAAACGTGCTGACAAGGGGGTGACTTTTTCGTAGCCGTATTTTACGTTATTACTGCTTATGGAAGCTGCATATTGTGATAAAGCCAGAGTGGTGTACTCAGCCTAAGCGGATGTCTGGTTTGATACACCACCGTATTGCTGTGACACAATGAGGGTTGAATACTCAGATAAAACAGTATGAAATTACAACTACCAGGTACAATAACACATGACCTTTCGAATTTAGTGTTTGCGTCCTGCATCTGCATCTGATCGGATGCAGCCAGACGCCTAATCAGGTTCGCTTTGTCGTTATGAATACAAGGCATTGTAAGGTGAGGTGGACCAAGCCGTGAAAGTCGACGCATGGCCAGGCTATGCACTCGTAGTTTTGTCTGGAAAGGAACATTCCCAAAAACAAAGAAGCCGCTCAAGGGTTTACAAACTTTATCAGTCATTTAGCGTTTTCTTCAGGGGTATTAGACCCTACAAGTATTATGGTTGTCAACCCCATGTTCAGAGATGTGGAATTCAGCAGCACCTTGTTGCACCTGAAAATTATGGTCGTTTAACTCAGATAAAGCTCTGTAACCTGCTGCTCACCACAGATCATCTTCGAAACACGACACGCAGAAGGGCCTTGACCCGAGATGTTCCCTGACACCCAATAATCTGTAATTTCACATGTTGGAGAAAGAAAACTGAATCAAAATTATCTTAAACAGCGTGATTATATAACTCACAGATAACAAGATGAGGTCATAGCGTTTGGGTGGTATTTCACACTCAAGCAGAACCCTTTCAACCAGTTCAGCCGAAGCAGCCCTGTAGGTCTCAAATGGGCATCTCATGGTTTATGGCTGCTACATATCACGTTCGTCCTTTGCGTTACGGTTGCAACATATGAGATTCCCTTTTCTTCGTGGTTGCAAGATTTGAGATTCACTTGTCTCGGTGGCTGCCTACTTGCAGCTTTTTGTTATGTCGAGAGTGGTTGCTACATGTACGGTACCCTTGGCCAAAAAAGTCTTGTCTTCCTATCCTTTGGCCCTTGTTTGTCGTATAATGTGGTGACGAGGGCCCTAGACACTTCTATCATCCTATGACAGGAACAGCCCACATGATCTGGTAAATACATATCTGAAACGCGAGAAGAATATAAAGGACACAAATGCCAGATAGGATATGAATACCAGGACGTTCAGACCATACTCAAGAGAGAGAGAAAAAGAAGTCTCAGGGTCTGCTGATTAACAAAAAAAGATTACAGCACCCAGGATTCTCGTATGGTCTCCCACTACAATACTAACTAGGCTCTCTGGTGCTTGACTATGGCTGATCGGACGGGAAGCCGTATTTTCACCAGGATATGGCCGTAACCAACTGCGCCGACCCGGAATCGAACCGGGGGCCCATCGATGGCAACGATGGATTTTACCACTAAACCATCGGCGCGGAATTTCGTGACTGAAAAAAGTGAACTTTCAATATAAGCCTAAGAAAAAGCTATCTCGCCGGATTTTCACCTTTTTAGATATCTATTAACACCAAGCTGTGAAATACAATCTGGGATTCTTGGAAACTAACTTTGGAGCAGCTGAGTTCAATATTGGGAGAGTTGTGAGAGTTTTAAGATCGTGATTTTCAGCCACTTTTACAAAACGTAGTATGGAGGGATAGATAATTTTTGTAAAAATCAATGGACCATAAAAGCACATTCAGAAGACATTAAAGATAGTAAATCATTATTGTATTATTTAATTAGAAAATATTTGCGTGGTTCTAAAATGTTTGATTTTTCACCAAAATCTGTAAATTTAAAATACTATTTTCTTACGCAATATTGATACTAGAATACTGAAAAGTTTACCACAATTGTTAGACTTTGTTTCTCCATCGATTTCACTTTCTTGCTTTTCAATATATACAGTTCCCGGCAACTTGACCTCTATATTCTACACTCTAACGTCTACACAGTGTATAAACATCGTCATTTTCATAATATTAAGTGTTTAAATGGCTGCTAATTAATGGTTAGTTTTGCCTTGGCACCCCATTTTAAATGATCGTATCCAGCGTACGTTTTATTTTAATAAGCCAGCTCTTACCGCGATATTATTCTCTATAGCTAGCCCAAAAGATGCCCAATTATTTCTCAAAAGTCACAATGTAGTGTATTTGGCTTATTAGAACAAGTCTTTGATACCTCAAGTTGAATGTATTACTGTCCATTCGTGCTCTCAAGTAGTACCTTCACCAACTTGGATGTTTTCATCATCGACGCAAGAACTCAATCCCATTCTGAGCTCACTGAAGAAATAACATTCACTAATAGCTCACATACAGTAACTTGTTAATTGAATTGGCTCGTCTCAATATGTCTAAAAAGTACCAGTAGCAATCCAGGACAACGTGTTGTTGTGCTTCATGCAAGTTCCCATAAGCTGCATTTGTTCCAAACGACAAGGCTAAAGTCCTGTCTACAATAATAACCATATTGCATCTCCCAGAGCCTTGAATAATAATCAACCACCCCATCTCTTCTTCCACACTGTAAAATGAAATGCAAAAAGAAAAGTCCCTTAAACCATACATGTCCCGAAACTCAATCAGCGGATCTACAACCCCAAATTCGTTCATATTCATAATCAATTCGTTTTTGTTATATAACTTAGTGTACTGTTAGCATGCGTACGCTTCTCATCTACTTGGCCCTGTTGGCCTTGCGGATCTTCTCGATGCTGTACTTTGCGCTTCGGGCGAGCCCAGCGGTGAAAATGCCCTTGAAAGTCTGCATCGCTGACGTCCATCCGACGGTGTGTCGAATGATACGGGCGGCCTCCTTTTCAAGATGCGGATCGGACGCAATGATCCGATCAAACTCCGAGCACCGGTTGTTGGCGATGGCTCCGGAGCCACTGGCGTCTCCTCGCGACAGAGCCTCCATGAAGTGGGGGTCATCGGGGAGCGTCGAACGGTCGACTTTGTGAGCGTAGCGCGTGTACAGCTTGCTCTTGAACTCGGCAGGCAGACGCACCACCATGTTACCTCGTCGGGTAGCGTCCATATCCTGCTCCAGCTCTCCGACCTCGAGGTTGGAGTTGTCGTTGAGGCGCTGGCCAACAACCTTTTGCAGACTCAGGTTGGGCAGCGTGTCCATGATGGGCGAGTACAGCCGTCGGAAGTTGGCAAACTGGTTCTCCACAATGTTGCGGATCTTGTGGGGGTTTTCGCCAAAGTGCATACGGGGGTCGCCCATATACGAGATGCCAGCGATGGTTTTGTAGAGATCCAGCTCAGAAAAGTGTCTGGGGAGCAGCAGGAGAGCTGTTCGGAGGGCGGAGATGAGGTTGGCCTGGTTGACAAATCGCATCTGGGGGTCGTCTCGCAGGATACGCACGGGCTTGTGCATTCGGCCGGCCATGTACAGTTTGTTCCAGTCGGAGAGGTCTCGAGAGAGTGTTTCCATGGACACCACTCCGTACTTGATCTTCAGTCCGTTGATCTCGACGTAGGGGTTGAAGTAACAGCCAGCAGCAGTCTCCTGGATAGCGGCAATGGCGTCAGAACCGAGGTACTTCAAGCCGGAGTAGTGGTGGGGGTTCTGCTTGAGATTGAGCGAATGCCAGTGGTTGGGGTACTTGACGCCGAAAATCAGATCGACCTGAGGCTTGGAGGCATTGGAGTCCTTTCCCTGGGAGAACACACCGCTGCCGTAAGCAAACGAGTACCGGATGGGGGCCTTGAACGTCCACAGCACCTGTCTGAGGGTGGTTCGCAGCTCTGCATCCAGAGGAATCTGCTGGTTGCTGCCAAAGTTCTGCGGAAGCTCCGAGAACTTGGTCAGTGCGTCCATGGTGCCCAGGTTGGCGTCCAGGTACCGCTTGATGGACGGGTCTTTGGCAAAGGATAGCCGAGGCTCCCCTTGGGGTTCCTGCTCCATCTCAGGGCTGTTTTTGTGTTGCGCCTCAGCTCTTCGCTCTCGAATGTAATGCCGAGCTGCGGCAGAGTACTTTGTGTCCTCCAGAGGCTCGAGATCCGAATGAGGGCCTGCCTGACGCTCTGTGGGAGCAACTGTTTCCGTGTCCACTGAGCTTTTCTGGCTCAGAAACGATTCAGGCACATTCTGCTGCTGCTGGTCCTTGTGTTGGTGCTGGGCGTTGTACAAACGAGAGTACGTGGACAGTCGAGCTTGTCCGACTCTGTGAAGTCGTGTGGTTCGAGCAAGTCGCAACATTGGGGTGTGTAGTGAGGAGTGCAAGACTAAGTCTCGGTGCGTGCAACCTCGAGACTATGTAGGTGTGCGATGTGCAGTGATTTTTTGAACTGTATGCGCCAGTGGCAGAAGCTTATTTGGCTGGGAGCGTGAGTATGGATAGGTGAGTGTTGGGATTGGGGAAATTCTAGTAAGGGCGATATGATGTTCACGTTATTCTGAATATAATGGTTTTGGTTTGGTTAAGATTAAGTAATCGTAGCGTCTTGGAGATGCTGTGGAGTTGTCGTCACGCTGTACTATCTCTTTGGGATAAAGTTTAGGTGTGTTATTTTGAGAGAGATCTGTGAGATGGTGGAGAGACAATAATGGAATTCTGAAAATTGCATTGTATTCCTTGACTCTGGGGCTATCTCATGAAGTATGTGAAATTTTATTTCAAGCAATATCCGACCTACAAAAACCACAGCTCTCCCAAGTTGGCTCACTCTCTCCCACTCTTGGATGCAGAAAAAAGGTGCAACTAAAAAGCTTGTTGGCGTGTGAAAATGTGGAGCGCACGGAACTAAACTAATTGGCGTTTCGGAGATAGTTGGGGGTTAGAGGCGAAAATAGAGGGGTTCTTTGAGACGCAGAAAACAGCTGGCGACTTTCTCCGAACGGTTTCAGGCTCTCCATGCGTTATTATGTGCATCTGTATGCTCAGAAGTTCGATTGACATATGAACATCAGGGATATTGGGCTCAGTTGAGGTGCTAAAGATATGATGGTTGTAGTACTAGATTCGCACGGTCGCTCTGAGTATTGGTGTCGGATTTTTTTCGATTTCGTCCAATAATTCAGCCAGTGGAAGGGGCTCAATACGCCGTCTAGGTTTGACATTTTTCCAAGGTTTGCGCTTGATGACTTTTACTAATGTAAGGGCTCAACGGTTTAGATTTTTGCAACACCTGCCACTGGAGGGATATTGGTGTTGAAGAAATCTAAATAGGTTCATTGAACTCGTCTCAACTCCAGCTCTCTGCCGGTACTATTTAAATCTTATTCCACCAACTATTGACCTTTCTAGTTGCTATGGATTCACAAGGAACATGCCACATCATGCTTTGCACATGTACCCTTTGCAGGAGTCGTGTGACTCGAATAAAAGCTGGTTTGAGGGTTCGGGAATGTCGGGAAAGGGCAAGTCATGTGACTGCGTCTTTCGTCCGATTTTCTCTGATTTTTCCTGCTTTTTCCATTACATTTTGTTACATGTTTGCACTTGTTTCATTTATTCGCCTCATAATTCCGCTCCCCTCTATTGGGTAACTGTAAACTAACTATTTTCGCCCGCAACTGTAACTATCATACTGAGGAGACTCAGCCCCATTTTCTGGACAGAGCTATAAACGAGTCAAAATGAGCGCAATTCAAACAGGAAAAGGGGCAAATCCAAAGTAGACGACGCGTAGAGACAGGAAATGTAAACAAATGGTGGTCTCGGGGCTTTTTGAGCCATTTTCAATAACAATACCGGACCAAAATGTTCTCTTCCGCTTAATTCCGGTACAGCCGATTGGTTGCTTGGCTGCAAGATAGAATGACTACTGGGCGATATTAGGATCACGTGATTGGTCCAATCTCATGATTGTTGCTTTGTTTATAGCTCTATCACGTGACTCTCCCTCTCAAATCTCCTTGCTAACCCCACTTGCCCCATTTCGGCTCGTTCGATTTTGAGCAGTCGAGGCCCAATTGGGACAGTTAGGAAAAGTTTATTTTCGTGATAATAGGAAATGACCGCCTTGAACCTTATTTGAGGGGACTCTTCTATTACGAGCACAAATGGTTTTGTAGGACCGACAATTTGCCCATTTATGGTATCATTAGATAGGTGTGGAAGAGGTGAATTGATTAGTGCTAGTATGGTATCTGTGGGATGAATATTGGTAGAGATATATACACTTTTGTTAAGCATTTAAGTGATGAGGTTCTAGAAATTCTAAACGGTTTATTGGGGCTGGTATTATTCGTGTGGTTGTTTTTGTATCATTTAAGATAATATTACATGTATATCTGGTCCACCGTTATTTTCTTGCCCACTTGCATACAGCCCAAGAAACGCTCAGTAAATGTTTAATTTATTCTTTATAGAAAATGTTCGTTTTTGTTTGCTTTGAAGCAAGTTAGTCGTGTTTGTGGAGTGTTAGATGCTGTGTTCAATGCAGTTTAGTTCTGGTTGACCGTTGGTTAAGCTCAAGTAATTACTCGAGTCTCGTGAAGAACACACTTGACATATCGGCCACCAATTGGTCGAGGCTTAAGAAGCATGGCAGAGTCGTCGAGAAGCTCAATGGGAAGTCGGTCGTGAGTGATATGGGACATTGTGAGTGAGTAGAGTGTTTGAGATGTGTTTGTGTTTGATACTGGAGTGATCTACAACTATATATATATTCATCTCTCATGCCACATTTGCGCCCAATGCGAATTGTCATCACACCCTGCTTCTCATTGAGGGTCTCATTTTGGGGTGAAATGCGGCAGAAGAGAAAACGGCCACAAACCAATGCGGTAAAAAACACGAAATAACGCGAAATAAAATCATGTGGAGGGGAAACGTGAAACAGATGTGTATGAAACAGTTGGGTGTCATATTACTCGTTTCATGAATTAATATCGTTTAATTATCGTTCACTCGATTTTGCGTAAGAACAAAAATTGATGTGCATTGATTTAAGGCGTAAGGATAGAGCAGTTACATTGGTTCATCTCATTATGTCTCAATCGGAGCGTGTTTAATAGCTATTAAATGCTATCTCTCTTTCAAATGCCAGATAATCTAATCAAATGTCTTGTGGCAGTTTGAGGCCGTTACTGTGGCATTAAACCCCCCTGCATAGGATCAATGAGAGGTTGCCTAAAAGAGCAGTCAATCGGATGTCTAATGCGTTTGTCCAAAATATCTACAACTTATCCGATTATCTTTTGATTCGTTTCCCAAATATGCCGACTTATAAACTACACTTCAACTGTACTCCCAACTAAATCGGGTTATTTATTAACACCCTTCCCGTAGCTTAATTTTTTCTAGCCCTCATTTCCCCCTTGCCAACCCCACTAACAGAACCACAAGAACTAAAACCCTCTACTGAAACCCCCTCATTTTTGCGGTCCTTTTGATACCAATATTGCCCCATCTGGACTGGATGGGAACTAGGTTTGGCCTCACTGTATTGCCTATTATGAACATCAACGGCCGTTTCACCACATAATATTAGGTGGTCTGCAGACACTTACTCCTTCTAAGCTGGATTCACATGTGGACAGATTACCGATACACTTACTCTAGTGTGGACACAAATTTCTACCACAGTGGGAAACCTGAAACAGACAATCAAATAAGCAAGTAAATACTTCCACAGGTGTACTCTTGGACAAATCACGTGCCACCACTTCTTCTGCTTACCACCACTATCCAGTAAACCAATTGTATCCATTCATCTATGCTTCGTCTATATACATCCCCTGCTAGTTTCCTAGCCCAATATCCGTATCTAATCTTCTTGCATGCAATGTGCATCTCTTTGTATGAGGGTGTGATAACAGTAAATCGTAGCACCATTAAATGATTCCCCTCAGCTTCTCTCCCTCCTCTCTAATATGCACATCCACACACTTCATGCCCACAATCTCCGCCATGAGATCCTCCTCCACCTCTCTGGCAATCTGGTTAGCCTGCGGCAGAGTCAGAGTGTTCTTCTGCACAATAACGTCCAAATAGGCCGACAGGTTAGGCCCTGAAGGCAGCACCTGCAGGTTCTCCACTCTGTAGTCCATTCCCTTGGACCGCAAGAAGTGCTCTGCCTTGTCTCGGACCATCTCAAATGTCTCATCGTCGAGAGCAAGAGATCGGTCCATTAGCTGGTACACTGAGTCCTTTCCTGTAGAGATTCCGGCCTTGATGATGGCATATGAAACCAGCAGACCTCCCAGAGGATCCAGCCAAGCAGCATTGAAGAAGTGTCCTGCAGCAATAGTAACTGCAGCCACCACTGACGTCAGAGAGTCCAGACGATGGTGCCATGCGTTGGCTTCCAGCACGGTAGACCGTTTCTCAATGGCCACCTTCATGGTAGCTCTATACAGCCACTCCTTAATACCGATAGAAGCGACCGCCAGCCAAGCAGCGTTAATGTTGGCTACCTGCACCTCGGCCTTGTCCGCAACCTCCGCGTGTCCGTGGCTATGAGAGTGTCCAAACTGGCCCATGAAGCTTGGCAGATGCAGATCAAAGGCTGTAAGAATCGCGTCGAAACCGTTCACAGCCATTCCCACACCTGCCAGAATGAGAATTGCACTCACTCCAACGGCTCCCATGGCCTCCACCTTGCCGTAGCCTCGAGGGTAACGTCGAGTAGGGTCTTTGGAAGCCATGGAAACTGTAGCCAGCGTCAGAAAGTCAGCCACCATGTCTCCCAGAGAATGCACAGCGTCAGCAATCAGAGCCTGCGAATGGAACACCACTCCGCCTACTCCCTTGGCTCCAGCCATACCCACGTTGGAAAACAGGCCGATCCAGGTGATTCGTACTGCAGGGTTCTTCCACCCGTTCTTCTCGGAAATGATGGGGTTCTGCTGAGCCGAGTGGTTGTGGTTGTGGCCCTTGAGCATTCCCATGAGAGAGTGGTCGTGATCATGGCCATCATGGCTGTGGTTGTGCTCTCCCTTCTTGTCGGAATGGTCGTGTTTGTCATGCTTGTGTTCGTGTCTGACGAAGGCTCCCGTTCGAAACAGACGCGACGGAACTACGCCCCGTAGCTGTGGTCGAAGAGTCGCTCGTAGCATGGTGGTGAGTCGTGTAGTAAGAGGTGAGTTAACGTTCGATCTGAGATTGGTTGAAAATCAGCTGTGTTTTTTTTTGAAAAATGGAAAATAAAAAATAAAAATCCGGCCAAGACGTCAAAATCGAACCATTAACAATCCGTTGGTCGGGCTGCAACTGCCTAAAGATCCGACACGTCAAATCGCAACAAACACAAAGGATAGACACACAAACTTTATGACGTCAGGACACGAGAATCGTGGTATTGCTGGGTGTCTTTAAGGAGGTTTGAATTAATAAATACAGCGTTACGTGACTCGGCAGCTTCTCATTAGGTCTATCTAAATGTCACGTGATACCTTCCTACGTCACCATTACCATCATTGCTACATTCTCATGTTGATCTCAAACTACATTTAATTACACCAATTGCAGCACGTTGTTTGAGCCGCATGCAAACAAGATTGGATGGCAACGAGATCTGATAAGAGCTGCGATGGAAGCGAATGAAAACGACTGTAATTGAAATGAATGTGAATGCAGGTGTGGAATGACTGCAGGGTTATATTACAGGAGTTACCGTGAAATAAGGTAGCAAGTAGGGTATTGGGTGGTGAAAAAGAAAAGAAAAATGTTTTGCAGGTTGACGACTGATAGGAATGTGTAGCGGGTAGAAAAGAGCATCCATGTGTTTCCAATACCGTATCTATTCATAATATTTCTTGTCCCATGCTGCTATCGTCGTTTTTGGGCCATCTACAGTTATTTAATGGTCTCAACTAATCCTCAACTATAATTTTCATAACCCAACTAAATTACTCTCAAATACTCATTCACCCGGACCATGGACATAACAGACGGCACTATGATCAAGATACATTCTACTAGTATCGACTTCAAACAGAATGCTCTTGGCATACTCGTTACTCTCGTATATTAATTCTGTATTTACATCGTTACATCATTATATCTGTAGGCCACATCATGGCTCTTTTTGTGGACCAGATTTCACTGGTCCTCGTTTTGCGATTTTCAATTGAGCATTGCCCTCCTTCGAATCAAAACTTATCCAGCCACCCCTTACCAGCAGCCCTCTTGCTTGCCAGAACAAAGCATCCGCCTACCAACATAGTCACTCCAGCAAACACCTGAAGGCCAATGAAACGAGTATGCTCCTTATTCAATGTCGCACCAGCAATAGGCATAGCGGTCAGGGCTGCGAAGGACACGAAAAAAGTCACGACTCCAAGTCGTCGTCCAATCTCAGCTGGAGGAGTGATATCAGCCACCAGAGCAGCAAACAGAGAGGTGTAGGGGCCTGTAGCAAATCCAAAGACGCCTGCAAATGAGAGAATAGTGCCGTTGGACTTTGCGGGGATCCACCAGGCCAGAATCAGAATTCCACAGAGGAAACAAGACGCAGCATGCATGTTGTAAGTGCCAAACTTATCGGCTGCAAATCCAGGACCGATTCTACCAACCACAGAGGCGGCATTGTAGATGGAAATGAGATAGAAAGCTGTCTTCTGGCTCACACCATGAGCAATGGCATGGGTAGACAGATACCCCATAGTGCCCAAAAGTCCCCAGTAGGAGAAAAATAGGGCAAAGACCATGAGACAGAAGGATAGCGAGGTAAGGGGCTGCTTAACCTCCGTCTTGAAGTCGAAAAACTTCTTTTGGAGCTCTTTGTTGGGGGGAATTCGAGAACTGATGGTAACACAACAGATGACACAGGCTCCAAGCATGATAAATCCAATAGCTCGAACGGTTTGAGGAAAGCCGATTCGGGGTTGCAAGTTGGAAAACACAAACGGGAGAGTTAGGCCACCCAAGCTACTTCCAGCTACAACTACTCCCATGGCTGTAGCTCTGTATTTCTTGAACCAGGTAGAGACAGAAACGATAGAAGCGTAGTAGACACAGGAGTTACCGATGGACGTGCAAATGCCCTGAGCAAGGATAAAATGCCAATACTTTGTGCACACGGAAGTCGTCATGATTCCAGTGACTGTAAAGGCTGTTCCAAGAATGGCCAGTTTCCGGGGACCGTACATCTCAACCAGACGACCAGTAATCACTCCACTTCCAAGCAAAATAAACGCCTGCAGAGACGTGATCCACGAGACTGTACTGGCTGAGTAATCTGATAGCTGATGGTGAAGATAATACGCCTCGAAAAGGCCCACCACGTTGATGTATCCAAAGGAAGTGTAGAGGCCCAGAGTTGATCCAATCATAGCGATCCAGGCAATTCCATGGTCAGTTTGCGGTAACTCGTCAACGGCCTGCTCCGCGCTGGAAAGCGAGGCAGTCACGTCTTTTTCTTCCACAGACAGTCGTTTTTCTTCGGTCATTGCGCGTTTCAAAAAGAGAGGTGCAGCAGCATGACTCAAATAGTGACTCGAGCTTGCTGCACGTGACTCAAGTGACTCTCTTTTTGAGTCAAACTTTTTCATTAAACTTTGTGTCAGATTGACAATATGTATAGAGAGGAGTGGGTTTTGGTGGTGTGAATACCATTGATATGTAGATGTATTCATCAGAATGTTGTGATTCCTATGATATAATTGGATTTCGTATCATCCAAGTTTTAAACCAGGTAATTTCATACCCCAGAAAATTTTAAACTATAGCGCTAATGCAACCCCGCATACGCCGCATATACGAAAACTCGTGTAACAGCCTCGATAGTAGAGTTACGAGAAATCTGAAATTTCCATTGTGTTAATAATGGTTTTTATTGATGGTATTAACATGTTATTTTCTATTCTCCATCACTATCCCGCTATTACAATTCTCGGCCATGCATAGTTTGGCAGCAAGCATACGGCTACCGGTACCATGAGTAAAATCAAAATTCAACAGTTTCCAGATGCAGTAATGTACCGACGGGACACAAGTGCCAGTCTAATTGTTTAAATAGTACTCTTCGTTTCCATTTATGATAGTATTGATTATAAATTCATAATTTTTACCGGGATACGTACAGTAACTGACTACCGGTATAACAACTAAACGACATTCTTTAACAGAATGTTCAATGATTTACTAATCGTCCTAACTAATGTTACTTTAAAGTGACATAACCTTAAAAGTGCTGTACACCTTACCAACTTCAACTTCAATATAATTTTGGCTTTGAGTTTGTACCCCATGATTCAAATCACATCACCACTCCGGGCCTTACAACAGTACAACGACACATTTTACACAGCTTCCATCTAAACAACATATCTCTGTTGTTTCTAATCTGATAGCAGCCCACATTTCTCGCCATTTCACACCATGTCAGAACCGTTACCAGAGCAATGTGCAGATACTGACAACTAAGGACACAAAACACCTCCCCGGGTATCACCTTGTGAGTATCATATTTTCTGACACCAAGCATCATCTCTAACCCAGCATACCAGTATCCAGTTACCGCTTGTCTAATTCCAGACTCATGCCTCTTTTCACTGTCGCTCTTCCTGTTTGTGCACATCCGATTTCCCTCTCTTCCCACCCTCTTTTGTGACTTTTTGTGCAACACCCAGTCTCTCTCAGTTTCTCCATCACTCCTGTCCTCTCGAGTGGACAGCAGCTTCACCGGGTATCTTGTCTGCTCTGTCACCAACGACTTGTACAAGGTTTGCCACTGTTAATGTTCAAGTTACTAGCTACTGTTGCTTTACTACGGCGGTACACGGTTTCATACACATTAAATCAAATTACTATCTTGAGAGTTAAAAAAGGGACATCAGAGTGTCAAAAGAATCACAAAAGGGCCATCACCATGGGGAGAAGGATAGCCGCACCAGCAACAAGCTTGGGTGCACCATTGGCTTGGGCGACGCCTTGCTTGGTAGCGCTGGCATTGGCAGAGCCTAAGCCACCGGAACCAGGGCCGGATCCTGAGCTGCCAGAGCTACCAGAACCACCGACACCAGAGCTACCAGAGCCTGAGCCTGAGCCACCAGAAGGCCCACCGGGACCAGAGCTTCCGGAGCTGCCAGAGCCAGAGCCAGAGCTACCGGAACCTGAACCGCCCGAAGAGCCTCCGGGGCTAGAGCCTGAAGAACCGCCAGTGCCGGAGCTACCAGAGCCAGAGTTACCAGAACCACCAGAGCCAGAGCCAGAATTAGCGCCGGAGTCTGAGCTGCCAGATGAGCCGCCAGAGCTTGAGCTGCCAGAGCCTGCGCCTGATCCGGGGCTGCCGGAGCCTGAGTTACCAGAATCACCAGAGCCAGAACCACCAGAACCACCAGAACCGGAGCCTGAGTTGCCAGAACCACCAGAACCACTAGAACCTGAACCAGAGCCAGCATTACCAGAGCCAGAACCGGCATTGCCAGAACCACCAGAGCCAGAACCAGAGCCAGTGTCACCATAACCGGAGCCTAAGTTGCCAGAACCACCTGGGTTCCCAGAACCACCTGAACCAGATCCAGCGTTACCAGAGCCAGAGCCACCTGAACCTGAACCAGAGCCACCTGAACTTGAACCAGAGCCAGCATTACCAGAGCCTGAGCCACCAGAGCCTGAGCCACCAGAGCCTGGGCCGTCTGAAGAACTACCAGAGCCGGAGCCTGAAGAACTACCAGAGTCGGAGCCTCCGGAGCCGGAGCCGGAGCCAGAAGAGCCGCCAATTGCCTTAACTGAGGCTAGCAGATCAGCAATATCTTGCATTATCTTATCAATGAGAGCTTGGATAGCAGGGTCATTGATGGCCTTTCCAGCAGCCTTGGCCTTGTCGATGATGTCTTGCAGCTTGTTGTTGATGTCCTTGATATGCTCCTCCAAAGCATCAGGATCTCCACGGCCGTTCTTGTTGTCTTCAAGCTCGTCCCTGATCGTATCGGTCAAGCCACCAATCTCACGGGCAGTGTCGGCAATTCCGGGGACATCCTTACCAATTAAAGCAAGCAAGTCGTTAAGATCCTTGATGAGCTTGGCAAGCAGGTCCTTCAGATCAGTATCAGGGGGAGCGGGCGTGGCAGGAATATCCTTAACCGAGGCTAGAAGATCAGCAATATCATTCTTGGTCTTATCAATAAGAGCTTGGATATCAGGGTCATTGATGTCCTTTCCAGCAGCCTTGGCCTTGTCGATGATATCTTGCAGCTTGTGGTTAAGATCATTGATATGCTCCTTCAAAGCAGCGGGATCTCCACGGCCATTCTTGTTATCCTCCAGCTCCTGCTTGATGGTATCGGTCAAGTCACCAATCTCACGGGCAGTGTCRGCAATTCCGGGAACGTCCTTGCCGATCTTGTCAACCAAATCCTTAAAGTCCTTGATAACCCTGGGAAGTGGCTCCTGGGGATCAGGAGTACCAGTAGGAGTAGGATTGGTGGGAATATCCTTGACCGAGGCTAGAAGATCAGCAATATCATTCTTGGTCTTATCAATGAGAGCTTGGACATCAGGGTCATTGATGTCCTTACCAGCAGCCTTGGCCTTGTCGATGATGTCTTGCAGCTTGTTGTTAAGGTCCTTGATATGCTCCCTCAAGGCATCGGGATCACCACGGCCGTTCTT
>BCKF01000006.1:716261-782419 GCA_001600515.1 Yarrowia sp. JCM 30694 | reverse complement strand
TCTTCTGAGTCCACTTCTTCTGAGTCCACTTCTTCTGAGTCCACTTCTTCTGAGTCCACTTCTTCTGAGTCCACTTCTTCTGAGTCCACTTCTTCTGAGTCTACTTCTTCTGAGTCTACTTCCACTATGACTTCTTCGTCGGAGCGAACGTCATCTACAACAGACTCGTCATCTACGCCGGAGTCACCAACTCCATCAAAGATGTCATCTTTACCTCTGTCTTCTTCAACTAAGCCAAGCTCTTCGGTATCTCCCTCTTCTTCATTGAAGTCGACAACTTCTAGTACTTCCTCTGTGTCGTCAACTCCTGCCTTGAAGTCGCCAACTTCTTCTCGGTCTTCTTCTTCCGCTGTGCTACCATCTGCACCAGAGTCGTCATCTACTTCAGAGTTGACTTCTTCATCTGAGTCAACTTCTTCAACTAAGTCAAGCTCTTTGAAGTCTCCTTCTTCTTCTTCATCGGAGTCGACACACTCTAGTGCCTTCACAGTGTCATCCACTGTTTCCTTAGAGTTGCCAGCTTCCTCTCACTCTTCCACCTCCTCAGAGTCATCTTCAAGTCCAGCTGTGTTGCCGTCTTCTTCTAGGTCATCTGATTCTACAACTCCATCGGGAGCTTCCACGCCTTATCTTCCTTCTAGTTCTACTTCCTCGGTAGTGTCTACTCCTTCTTCTCCTGCTGCTCAGAAATCGGCATCTCTCTCTTCCTCTTCTAAGGAATTGCCATCTCTCCCTTCTTCGTCTAAAGAGATGGCGTCTCCTTCTTCTCAGGCGTTGTCTAAGTCTTCAGAGGTAGCATCGTCTACACCTTCTCAAGAATTGACGTCTCTTTCTTCTTCTTCTGAAATGCCATCATCTGTGCCTTCTGAGAAGTCTACCCAGTCCTTAGTCAAGTCTTCCACCTCTTCTGCGTCAGCCACTTCTCTCGAGGAGTCGAGCACTTCTAACTTGGAGTCTTCTACTTCTTCTAAGGAGTCCACTGTTCGCTCTTCTCATTCAGCTTTGAGCTCCTCTGGTTCTACATCAACTTCATATTCTAATACCGGTAGCGGTACTGGTGCTCTAGCTGACGATTATACCACTGTCGAGAGCACAACGCAAGTTACTGGTGGTACGGGTTCCCTCCCTCCTACTGATGATTCTGCTACTGCTACTGCTGGTACTACTAGTCCGGTGGTTTCTTCTAGCGCAACAGCACCTGTCGCTTCTGCTTCATCGAACACTCTTGTTGCCGAGAAATCTTCGGGTGTTGGGTCTACAGCTTCAGGAACTGCTATCGAGCCATCTACTGACAAGTCATCTATTGTCAAATCTAAATCGCCGACAGTTGGTTCTACGGCTTCAGACGCCGATTCCACTGCTGTTAGATCCTCTGCTCTCGAATCACCCACCCCTTCTTTGGAGTCTTCCGCATCGGCTATTGTCAGCTCTCCCACGGCTACTCCCTCCAGTTATTCTCATCCTGTTATCTTCACAATCCCTTTCAGCTTCCAAGTGGTGTCCCCTCCTACCAAAAGTGCTGATGGCACGCGAAGCACTGCAGATAGTAGTATTTCTAGCTCTGCCACTTCTGAACCCCTTTTGTCCCCTTCAGAAACTGGGCCAGTCTCTTCCTCAAAGACTGGAAACACTCATACCAGTGCTGGTTCTGGCCTCGCCACTGAGGAGTCTACTGGTGCCACTTCTGGTCATACCACTTCCCCTGATGTTGGCAGTTCTGGGCGTCCCGTTTCGTCTGGCACAGGGGTGGCTGCCCCGTCCGGTAGCCCCACTGGGTCTTCAGATACCAGGACACCTGATCTGGCCACTCCTAGCTCCTCAAAGTCTCCTGCTGACACCAAGCTTACTTCAGGCCTTACTGATACACCAAACAAATCCTCATCATCTGGCGTGGCCATATCAGACTCGTCTTTGTCTCCTTCTGATAGAGGACGACATTCTTCGTCGCCTTCTGCGGAAACTACTGGCAAGAAAACTGGGGGTATGGGCTCTGGCCTGGCCAGTGAGGACCCAGTTGGTACCTCTGATTCGGCCACATCTGTCCCGGCAGTTCCGACGGGGGCAGTCACATCAGGTACACGAGTCAATCCAAGTCCTGAGGTCTCAGGTTCTGGTTCGGGCGCTACCATTCCTCCCTCTTCTGATCTCCACAAGTCTCCGGCTCCTGTTGATGCCTCTTCTCGTACCGGTAAGGCATCTGATCACATCCCGGTATCGTCTAGACCTGGAAAGCCTTCGGATCCTATCCCCGCATCTTCTGGGGCAGCCAGGGCTTCTGATCCTGCTGTCGCTTCGTCTGTTGCTGGAACAGGCTCTGAACCCGGTGCGACAGCAGCAAAGTCTGAACCTGTTGTCGCATCTTCGGGAGCTGGTAAGGGCACTGTGCCTGTGGCAACTTCTGATGCCGGTAAGGTTCCTGATCCAGCGGGAAAATCTGATCGGCCCAAGCCCTCTGATCCTGCTGCGGCCACGTCGGGTGATTCTAGGGCTTCGGCCTCTAGACCTGTTGCTGCATCTGATAGGAGCCCACCTTCTAAAACCGATGCGACAACACTTGCTAATTCTGCTCAGCCTGTTGATTCGTCCTCCAAGATGTCCTCCAAAGCTCCAAGTCCCCAAGAGTCTTCTGAGCCCCCCTCAGATTCCTCTTCCTTTGACCCCTCCATACTTGATCAACTCAAGAGAATACTCGATGACATCCTTAACATCTTGCAGGACCTCATGGATAGAAACGCTCTCAATGGTCTCGAAGACTTGGTAAACAGAGTCCGTGACCAGATTGCAGATCTCGAGAGACAGATTGACGACATCAAGAACGGTCATGGGCCTGGGGCCACCATCATTCCCCCGAGCCTCCAGGATAAGGTGGATAAGTTGAAACAGGATATCAGGGATCTGATTCCAGAACTTCATGCCATCGCTGACAAGGCTGATGAATCAGGATCGGGTGACCCTTCCCTTGAGATACCTATTGAAAAGCTTAAGGACGACATTTCCAAACTTGAAGACTTGATAGGTTTGCCTGGTCTCTCTCAACCTGGCACTAGTCCTGTTCCTGCTTCCCCTCTTCCTGCTACTAGTCCTCGAGCTACTGGAACTGGTTCTCAGCCACCTGGAAACTCTGGAACGGGTTCTGGAAGTGGCTCTGAGTCGTCTAGAGATGGATCTGGGTCGTCTGGAGATGGATTTGGGTCGTCTGGAGAGGGATCTGGAACTGGATCGAAGACTCCTGGATCCGAGACACCTGGAAGTGGATCTGGAAGTGGATCTCACACGACTGGAAATGATTCGGGTAATGGATCTGGCAACGAAAGCACCCCTTCCACATCAGGTTTGGACCTGTCAGTGCTTGATGCTCTCGACCACATACTTGATGATCTTCTCAGAGACTTGAACATGCTCATTGACAATGGTGTTGGTGGCATTGATGGTCTGGTCAAAGACGTCAAAGATCAGATCGAATCACTTAAGCATCAGATTGAGGACATCAAAAAGGGACTGGAGTCTGGAAGCCTTGACCTCCCAAGCCTGAGAGAGAAGGTCGACACACTGAAGCAAGATATCAAGGACCTCGTAGCAAAGTTGTGGGATATCGCTGACAAGGCTGACCAAGCTGCAAAGGGCGCTCCTTGCCTGCAGTCTCCTGTGAACAAGCTGAAGGATGACATTAGGAAGCTTGACAGCTTTGTTGATTCTGGACCCCTTTCTCTTCCCACCTCTAGCGAATCTGGTAATGTTTCTAGCTCGGGTGTGACATCACCTAGTTCCGCCATTGATCCATCTGTACTCGATGCTTTAAAACACGTCCTTGACGACATTCTTGCCGACTTGGAGGATCTCCTTGCTCATGGTTTGAGCGGTGTCGAAGATGCAGTGAACGGAGTCAGAGACCAGATTTCTGCACTTGAGCAGCTAATTGACGACATCAAAAACCAGCTTGCATCGGGTGACAGTTCAAATCTCCAGAGCCTGAAGGATAAGCTGGACAGCCTTCTTCGAGGTATCAGAGATCTGGTACAAGACCTTCAGAGCATCGCGGATATTGCTGAGCAAGCTAGTCGAGGTAACCCTGACCTTCAGGCTCCTGTTGCAAAGTTCAAGAAAGACATCAGAAAACTTGAGGGCTTTGTCACGTCCCAGGATCTCTCCCGATCTGGCTCTGGCAGCGGATCAGGCTCTAACGCTGGCTCTGCATCCTCAGGCTCGATCATCGAACCATCTGTGCTCGATGAGCTGAAGAGGGTACTCGATGACATTCTCAATGACCTGGATAGTCTCCTTAGCCATGGCGTTGCTGGTATCGAAGACTTGGTGAATGCTGTGAGAGACCAAATTGCAGCACTCAAGCAGCTGATTGATGACATTGAGCGTGGTCTGGCTGCTGGCAATGGATCCACTTCGGATCTGAAGGACAAGCTGGACAAACTGCTGCAAGGTATCCAGGCGTTGTTACCTGAACTTCACGATATCGCTGGCAAGGCTGGTCAGGCCAGTGGAGGTGTTTCTGGACTGCGGTCTCTGACTGGTCGACTCAACGAGGACATTGAAGAACTTGTTGATCTGATTGGAGCTTTGAGCGTTTCTGGAGGATCTGGTGGATCTGGTGGATCTGGTGGTAGATCAGGTAGTGCCGTTGGTACTGGACCTGGATCTAGTGTTGGAGGCGTCGGAGTTGGGGCTGGTGGAAGTGGTGGAGCTGCTCCTGGCAAGGTCAACCCGAAACCTGGTAAGTCTGATCAGGCTAACGGTGCATCTACCGTTACAGCCGGTGCTCTCATGGTGCTCAGTTTCTGTGTCATGTTAGTTTAGAAAGCCTAATTCCCTTCCCAACGCCCTCAGTAAACGTATGTAATTAGTTAATGTATTATTGTTATTGACAGAGTTTAATTGTATAGTTGAGTACCGGTGAAGGTGCTGTCCTGGGGATATAAGACCGGGCACTGTTCCTGTATCGTAGTGTATTGAGCACGTATTTGCAATGTGTTGTTGATACCCAATTGACCATGCTGTCACGTTTTCGTACACCTGACACGATTAAGGTTACCGTCAATTTAGTTACCCCGGTTACTGTGAGTAACATTGTCAAGTTCAATTGCTCTGTTAATGAACACTTTCGTACTGTAGGTATGGTACGATATTTTTCTTGCAACTACTATATGTGGTATGGTGCCTTTGAGTGTAGTGTCATTGTTATAGACGTCAGCGTGAAGGTCTCCTCGAGCATGAACTTCGCGTTCGGTGTTAGCCGGAGTTAATGAACTGTACGCCACAAAGTTCAGCTTATGTCATACCTTCGGGACGCGTGGAATGAGTATATATTATATGGGCACGTGATCTGATGACCTCATCGAGGCGTGTGCTGACAGAGTATTCGGGGTGTGCTTAGAAAAGACCAACATTCCGACCTCGTCATTTTCACTATAACGATCCTAATTAACGTGCATAATCTTGCACATCAGATTGCACCATATCATGCATAACCACTAAGCATCATTTATCTGAAAGCGTTCATTCACACGCCACAATGAACTGCCAACGTCACGATACCCACCAGACAAAGCATGCCATGTCACATTGCCCTCTATGTCCTTCCGAAATATCGCCGGTACGACGACGTGGAGTTCCGCTAAACGCGGTGCGTAACCTTATCAACAATGGGAATTTAAATTTAAATAAATGAAATTTCAAACGCCCTAAAAATCAAGTAAAAATACGAATAAAAAATAGAACTAGCACCAACGGCCCAACAGGCACAAGTATCAAAACAAAGAGCAACCCCTAACACCTATACACATGCTGCACCCCCCTGCTTTACTCATGACCTTGCACACAGTCTCACCGAGTCTCAGTTTTAGACCCTGTCTAGCACATGTCGTCTTGTCTCATCAGATAGCACTCAAAGAAAGATGGATCCTAGAAATGGGGGCCGTTAAAGCCGTAATTTGACGATTTGACGATTTGCTGCCACAGCTCCAATCTCCAACACTCAACACCCCTGCAAGAAAAGGGTGGATTAACTTTGCTCAACAAACCGTCAACGGTAATAGCCGTTCTAACGTCGCCTACTTAGGTCATCTAGGTAAAGAGCGCTGTACTACGACACACGGACAAGAGCTATGGGGAACGGAAAATCCATTCTTCCGTTTTTTACCCCACGTTTCAATCTCTTCCCCGGGTTTGTCTAATCCCTCCGTTCACCCACCCAACAAATGTCTCAGCTACGAAAAATCAAATCATAAATCATAAATCGTTAATCTAAATAAATAATTTGCGGATCTCCGCTCTATATACATTAATTAGCAGCTCACTGTTCTCTGGACAGTGTCCACATGGAAGAGAGATGCTCCCTGGCGAATAGCCAGGTATCTCGATGTAGAGTGTGCAAACTCGGGCTGTCCAGCAAGCTTATCAAACTTGACTGGGACCACGGAATTATCGCTTGTGTTTCGCAGCGTATGCCCGTCCAAGACAAACAACTGACCGTTGCTGCACTGCATGTAGGTGGCCAGATCCAGCTCGGACTTGTCGTTTCGCTGCAGGTCCAGCTGTCGCAGCTGTCCATGGGTCCAATCAACGTAGAAATGGTTGGTCTGCCCGCTGACAAAGTACGTCTGTCGCACAAAGGTGAGCTCCGAGTCGTGGCCGAGACACTCCATTTCGTACTGTCGGTCCAGCTCCTCGCAGGGGTCCTCATCCTTGACCAGCAGGTCCTTCTCAAACACGTGGGGCACCTCGACGGTGGTTGTGTGGCCGTTGGCGCTGTGTTTGAGGATCCGGACGGCCGGACCAAGCTCGGAAAAGAGCATGTACACCTTGTCACCGTTGAGACACGAGTGTGAGTAGCCACAGTCGGCCTTGAGGTCTTCGAGAGACATCTCCGAGTCGTCAGAAGGTGCGGGAGAAACGGCCTCAAGTGAGACGGTCTGCTGAGACTGTGTGTACTGCTTGTCGCTGGCGAGGTTCATGAGAGCAGTCTTGGCGGACTTGTGAGAGTGCAGAGTAGAAGGGTACTGGGCGATCTGGTCGACGAGAGGACCCCAGAAGGAGTCGATACTGGTTTCCAGCAGCTCGTGGAAGGGCTTGATGGTGTGAAGACGGCAGATGTCTGCTCCGTCCAGCTGGTCAAAGACCATGTGCCACAGTTCAGGAGGAAGGGTGTTCATTTGTGTGTGTGTAGGTGTGTGTGATGTGTAGGAAGAGTAGTTTGGTTTCTTTGGCAGAGAGTGGTACCTCTATCTATCTATATATTGACTCTGCAAGGTCTAATCTTCAACTAGGTTTGCCAGAATCGGTAAATGAAAGCTCCCAACAAGGCAAAGATCTTCGCATGTGACAACAGGGTCTATTTACACACAAGAGAAAATGTCTTTAGCCCAGACAGCCGTTGCACTTAAGTCCATCATGAGGGGTATGGGGTGCGTTTGCGGCTCAGCTGATGGAGATAATGCCGCGAATATGTAACGCAGACGATCAGCTGATAGCCACAGCCATTTCCCTACTCGGTCCAGCGTGTGTATATCGTGATGACTTTCAGGATGATCCTCGCATTCACATGCTCAACAATCAGCTTTTAGCTGCTGCACTTTTTTTCTCTCACCAAACTTTAATCTACGTTGAAACAGAGCAAAGTCGGTCTGATAGTGGGAAATCTGCCAATATTATTAGATATTTGAAATCTCCTACCAGATTTGCACTCATTGTGCTTTTAACGAGCCCTCAACTCTTCTCAGTCGTTCACACCGTTCGATCAAAATCGTCCCTGCCCCTGCAGCTAATTCGATGTAGATGCAGGCAAAGTGGACACCGTAAACGTGGTGGCAACGGTACTGGCGTTAGCCTGAGACATTGCCACCGTGTGATTCACCTGTTTGGCTCCGATCATGTCCAGCAACAATGATACAATAAGGGGAGGCAAGGGAGGCAGGTCCATAGTTGCTGTAGCCGAAGCCACAAGAAGCAGCACTGCAATCACGTTCAGTTTCATGTTGTAGAGTGCTATCTTGTAGATATGATTAGCACGTTTTTATAGCACGCTATTTTCACACCATTACTGTCCATTAAACACGCTCCTGTGCTCCTGGCCATACTATTTCCACGCTCCACGACATAAAACAAGTCTAAGAATAGATTTAGCAGCACACAAGGTTGCATAAGATGCATCGTATTTACTGATTATCTTTGCAAACAGAGCGTGTAAATCTTGTAAGCCGACTCTCCGATGAGATTTTCATGTTCATCAGTCTATCACAGGAGGATATCACATCCTAGAGCAGATTTGTGAAACGACGTGTACAGACAAAAACGTGGACTGGTGTAGAAATAACGACTTGGGAAGAATGACATGGGCCGCAAACGGGTCCATAACATAGTAGCTTATCTTTTCACATGCGGCAAACATGATTAATCCGTTTTTCCGCCATAAACATTCACATGCTAAATTAAGGTTTTGGAGCGGGTCACGTGATCAAAAGTTATAAATGCACGCGTCCAAAAACGGTCAAAAAACCAAATCTTGTTTGGTCCCTTGGCCCAGTTGGTTAAGGCGTCGTGCTAATATGAGTTAGCCTCTTTGCAACGCGAAGATCAGCAGTTCGATCCTGCTAGGGACCATTTCTTTTTGTCTCTTCAGAGCATTATTTTTTGGCCATTACAGTGAATATAAACCGTTATACACCATACCGTTACGCTAGCATTTTTTTAGTTCACACTACTGAACCGTGCGTACTTAGCAACGGGCTACTATTTTAGCCCACCATTAGCAGCGGGTAATGTTATAGCCTTACTTGTAATAACACTTCTCAAACAGACATTAATATTGCATCAATAATTTATAATTTACATAGCCTGAAGGCCTCATCGTACACTACCCTTAGTCATCTCTCTTCTTCTCCTCCTCATCGTCTCTAACAAACCGCACAGGGCCATCTCTCTCCTCTCCATCTGCACCCTCAAAGCCCTTTCCTGCCTTGCCGAGCACGTCGAACCGCTTCTCTGTCTCTAGACGATCAATGGTATCTTCTGCCACACTGTCTCCACTGGCTGTGGGTCTGTAAATCGACTGAACAGCTTCCTGGGCCGCAAAAAGTGACTTATCGTAGTACTGATCCTCGTTGAAACCTCGCTGAAGAGATCCACTCTTGGAAAACAGTCTGGAGTCGAACTGAGCTTCTCCAGCAAGCTGTTGAGGCTGAGCAGCTCCCAAAGCCACTCGCTCGGAAATATCTCGGTTGTTTTCCTTGGCAAGTTGCTTGATTTTCTGCTGGGTGCCCATTTTCGACAGTCGCAGGTCCCGCTCGGCCTCCTTCTTTCGTTCCTGACGCTCCGTCTTTCGTTTCTTTGCTGCTCTTTCAATCTCATCTGAAGGCGATCGAGACCGAGACTCAGATCTGGCCCTAGACCGGTTTTCAGGGGATCTAGATCGACTGTAAGATGGAGATCTGGACCGTGAATAAGATCTGGATCTCGAATAAGACCTCGATCTGGAGTATGAACCTTCAGAAACGTCCCTAGAAAGAGATCTCTCTCTAGACCGTCCTCTATCCTCCTCCTCCTCATCTTCTCTACCCTTGCCCTTGACATCCTCCACTTCTCTCTCCTGTCTGGCCTTTCTTGCCAAATCTCGTAGCTTCTCCTCCTGTTCCTGGGCCTGTCTTTCAGCCACTCGCTGCTGCATCTCTCGTCTCTTGCCAATATCGTCTCGCATCGTCTTTTCGTTCTGGTTGAGCACCTCAGAAAACTTTGCAAAGTTGTCGTTGACCTGAACTTCCTCCAGACCCCGTCCATCGGCAGCCATACGTTTGTCCAGCGAAATCGTGAAACCCTTCTGGTTCTTCCAGTTGGACACTGTAGACGGAATAGCCCAGTCTTTCTGGTCCTGCGCTGTGAGTTTTCGAGGCGGAGACCGCAAAATAGGAGCTGGAGGAGACGCAGGTCGTCCAGGCACCTTTGTGTGTTTGAATTTCGGAGGCTCCAGCGGATCCTGAGGCAAATCAACCATCTTGATGATCTTCTGAGACTCTCCTCCCTCGTTGCCCATCATGCTATTAGCAGTGTATCGAATGTACTGCGGATCTGACTTGTTTTTGCCGGAAGTCTTGTCGTTGGCAGCTAGACGCTTATCGAAAGCTGCCTGGGTCGCCAGAGCTGTCGAAGCCTCATCCTCTTCACTGGGTCGCTCAAGGGACACTGTGCCTGCATCAATCCGCTCTCTCAGAGGGATCAGAGCGTCATACGACGTCTGAACATGTCGATCAGAGGCATGTCCTTGGGTAGCAATTAACGAGTAATCAGCGGATCCTGAGGCGTCCATCTTGAGTGTAATGGCGTTGGAAGACACAGAACCGGGCTTGCCCATGTTGCGAGGGTACTGGGCAACGTGGATTTCCGGATACGCACCTCCATCGTTGAAATCTGCCTGAGAAGTGGGTTTCCAGTCGCCTCGAGCGCCGTATTTTGGAACCGAGTCGTTTTTGGCCATCGACACGGCGTTGGTTGTGAAAATCGACATTTTTGGACCCGGAGTGGGGTACCGTGGAGCCGGTAACAGTGCCGTTATCGACGTCATAGTGTGATGTTTTGCGTTAGTTGATGGTGAAGGTTGAAAAATAAAAATGGTGATGTTTATGCATGGTCAGGATAGAGTTGGATGTGAGATGAGTGCCAGGACATGGGTTTGATATGACAGGAGTGATGGTTGGTATAATGGCAAGTAAATTGATTCATTGAAATGTCATGTGACTGAAAGGAATACCTGGATATAATAGAGGTGTTACCAATTGTGTTGAGTTCTAGACTAGTAGAGGGTATTGTTATCTATATGTAGGGGAAGCCTATCTAATTGTAGTTGGGTTTTGTTACACTTCAGAGAGGATTTCAGAAATGATACCAACAGAAACGTTTGAGCCCTGTTATTCACTCATATTGTCATATAATGCCTCACTGCGAGAATATATGATCTTTATTGTAGCTTTATACTTGATTGGCAATTATTCAGCAATTATTCAGCAATTATTCTCTATTTATTCTCTATTTACTCATATTAATCTAATTAAATCCGATTATAGCAGATATTTCCAAACAAATGCAATTAAATCAGAATAATCAAAATAAAAGCCCCACCGCAAACTAGTGCCGCCTCGTATACTTGTCACGCCCACTTGTTCTAATATTGGTCTCTTTCCCGCTTTCTGCCTTGCAATTTTACGGCGTTAGGCTATTTTTGTCACTACAGTCGCCTTTTTTTCTTTCTGTCGCCAATAAAACGGGTTTAATATGCACCAACCCCAACGACTGTGCATTTGCCACAAACGGATAAAAAAAGCAGATCAGAAAGGCATGTTGAGAATGACGACATGGGCTACACGTCATGTGAGGCATGTAGGGGGCATGCAAAAGATGAGAAAAGAAGCGCCATGTGATTCCAAACAAGCTAGTTAAATTAAAACCAATTTCAGCGCACTGTAACATCAACTATTGATCTTTTATCTCCTTCCCAAAAAGGCATATGACTCCCAACCCCCGACTTTTAGCCTCTAGGTTTTAACGTTTTTGAGTAGTCGGGATTGGGACATGAAGCGTAGTTGGGACCTTGTTGGGAGGGTGTATATGTTTAAGTAATGATAAGTATAGTAATAGGTGCGGAATAAGGGCTATTGGAGGTATATTTCTGGTGTGAATATAATAGAATAATCTAAGGGTTGCTCTCAAATACCCATATGGATCAAAAAGTTGCCACCTATTACCCCTCAAACTGCCTTTGTAGTGTCTTGTCTGGAGCATACAGTATGCACCATATGGCAGCAAATGTGGTGTAATCACGTGATAAATGACTCAAAGACGGGTTTTATATAGTAAAAACGCAATTCTAAGCATTATTTTCCATACTACCCCAGTCCAAAAACACCTATTTCATCTTCATTCCAACATTGCTAATTTTTCTCCCATTTAGTTGACTTTACTTAGCCTCCCAGCATATATCCCATCACCTCATTTTGGCTTTGGCTTGCCAGGGCTAGGGCAGCATATGTTTGTTTGTGTAACAGCCACTTCATCACTCTCACACCACCACGACACATCTCAAATGAGTTCCAACAAGGCCAGCAAGTCGCAATTGAGCGCGTTCACCTCGTTCATGGCCGGCATGGCGTCCTCCGGAGGTGACATTGCCTCGGTCACCGCCCCTCCTTTCATTCTGGCTCCTATTTCTCTGGTTGAGTACACTCAGTACTGGGCTCAGAGCCAGCAGCTGTTCCTGGATGCTGCCAACGACGGTATCAGCGGAGAGGAGCGAATCCTGCGAGTGCTGCGGTGGTTCATTTCCACCCTTCGAGGCCAGTACTGTTCTCGAAACGAGAGCATGGGTACCGAGAAGAAGCCTCTGAACCCCTTCCTCGGTGAGCTATTTACCGGTAAGTGGAGCGTCGGAGAGGGCGAGGACTTCTCCGTGCTTGCCTCCGAGCAGGTGTCCCATCACCCTCCCATTTCCGCCTTTGGAATCTTCAACGACAAGAAGGGAGTGACTGCCGAGGGCTACTTTGGATTCAAGACCTCCATTTCCGCCACCACCATTGGTGTGAAGCAGTTTGGCCACACCCTGCTGCATCTCAAGAACCAGGACGTGTCCTACCTTGTGACTCTCCCCGCCCTGCACATTGAGGGTATCATTTACGCCTCCCCTTACGTCGAGCTGGAGGGCCACTCCTACATCCAGTCTTCTGACGGCTACAAGATCGACCTGAGCTACTCCGGCAAGGGCTACTTCTCCGGCAAGAAGAACTCTTTCAAGGCCAAGGTTCTCAAGGACGGTGCCGTTATCAACACTGTTAAGGGTCAGTGGAGCGGCAAGTCTTCGCTGTTCAAGGGTGACGGCAAGGAGAAGGGAGACGCAGGAACCCCCTTCTTCGACTCTCTGGCTACCGACCAGCAGAAGCTGACCGTCAAGCCCATCGAGGACCAGGACCCCCTGGAGACCCAGAAGGCATGGGCGCCCGTTCGAGAGGCCATCATTGAGGGTGACTACGACAAGATCCACAACACCAAGAGCAAGATCGAGCAGGCACAAAGAGACCTGCGTGCCGAGGAGAAGGAGAAGGGCGAGACCTGGCAGCGAAAGTGGTTCACCGAGACCACGTCGTCCAAGGAGGACCCTACCACCGACCCCGTCTACCGAGGTCTGCTTGAGGAGCTTGGAGAGGAGGGTCTGTTTGTGCGGGAGTCCAACTGGCGATTCTCCCGAGACGGTTACAACTCCGGCAACGTCCATGCCTAAGTTTAGGACGTTTGTTGGTTTAGATAGTGTATTTAGAATAATATGGTGTTTGATAGAGAGTGTATCCGGAGGAGTTTTCAGTCAAATCTGAGTAAGCATCTGTCTTACGTTAATTAGAAGCGAGGGTAAAGTGAGTTTTCGCGTTTTTCTTGAGTTCACCCATTCATTAACGCTTGGCTATAAGCATCTGATCTTGGGTTCACAACTGAGAACGGAATAATGACACTCTGACACACGAGAGAAACGCGTTTTCTCGAGAAGCGCGTTTGAAAGTGGGCTAAACCAGAAATGAGGCAATACAGCCAATAATTGTCCAATTGCTATCATACAGCATGTATTCGTACGACGCTGCTTTGTTATATTATGGCCTGACAATAGAAACAGCTGAATGCGTGACAAAAGAAGAGCACAATCCGACTTATCTCGAACACATAATCACAATTGCAGTATTGAACGGCCCCTACTGGATATTATTCAGCCGTCAACGTTTAGGCCAGTCTCAAACCTCATACAATTGGCCGGCTTAGTCACCACACAGAGTTCAATATGCACCGAAGTATGCAAGGGTTAGGGCGGCCCGAATACGGCAACGCATACTAGGTTCGTTGTTGCTACTCCACGTGACTCTTTCACGGAGTTAGTACTAATTACTCAGAGAGGAGAGCTTCCTGTTTGGGCGAAAACCTTATTTTAGCGCTCCTCAGTAGCTGATAGAGCTGTGTGCGTCTTCATTGGTTTGGGGCAAACTCTATCGTTGTGTTGAGACACATGTGGCGATCGGTAGGAGCCACTAAGTGAGTGTCAAAGAAGAAGAGAGAGAGAGCGAGGAGTGTGATTGTGCATGGGTCCTGTTTTGCGGGGTTTATACTGCTTGCACTGTGAATTCGTCTTGTACAAGTTGCTCACAGCGTGACTGACGTTCCCCTCTCCTGTTTTTGGCGCTCCTGTACCAATATCGTACCAGTAGCATTGTTCTGCTGTAACGTCAACACACACACAACACAGCCTTCTTTCAGACTTTGTATTGGGCGGGCGTAACACAACAGAGAGAGTGGTGGTGCCGCACAATCAAGGTGGGTGAGAGGGACCAAAAAAAAAACGGTGGAAAAAGCAGCCGCCAAAAATGTGCATTTGGTGTCGACACTTAATCTTTTGATACGGCTCAAGTGCGTATATAAAATGATTTTGTCGAGAGCCTCGCACCCTCTACCTCCACTTATCCCTCAATTAGTCTCATACAAGCATGGTTTGTTTTGCCTTGCACTGTGTTGGCAGCAGCAAGGGTAAAAGTGTACCATAACATTCCATTGGGCCGCAATAGCCGGCTCTCATGTCCCAACTGTGGATTGGGGGAAGAGGCCAGAGTGGTGTATGGAGGTCGAAATGGAGAAAAAAAAGACGTGGATATATTTGAAAAAAGACGCTGGACACATCGCACTTTCCCAAATCGCCATTGCTCGTTTCCCCATCAAGTTGGCACGTAGACCCACCAAAGAAGATTCGCCGGGTAACGCCAAAACTGCTCCCACGCAAATTTGTTAGGCAACCCGCATGGTACTACTGTATGTGGGCCCCCTATAAACCTCCTTCTCCTCCCTACACACAGCCAAACGCCCACACTACACGCCCCTAACAATTTGAAAAGTAAGCTCCCAACATGCGGCCTAACATACTGCGCACCACAGAGCGGTGAAGGCACTCAGTGACCCAGACACGACACTGGGGGACACAAATACGGGCTACGGACGCACTCTCGGCCACGTTGACGGTTACACAAACACCTTGTCGTCATTGCTTGCCCGCCAACCGGTCGTGCACCACTATACATGTTATGGTGGAGCATGGACCTGGAGGCAGGGACACATGGTGACGTGTCTGTGTGACTGTCGACGTGTCCACAGGGTCGTTTCGACCCGGTAGATGGCTTCCCACGTGTTGTTTGCTCCTCGTCGAGTCGTCGTCGACTTGTCGTTGAGGTGAGTCGGAAGTGTGTGTGCACACACAGTGGGTATGGGGTATGGCACGACATGGACAGGGTGACAAGCAATTGAGCTGGCCACCCGTTCAAACCGATGCTGTGCACCCTCTACACACACTGTTGTCGTCCACAGACTCCCGTTCACTCAACCACAAGCCGACGACACGGCACCCTCACACTGCAGAGTGTGGTAGGTGGTGACGCGGCTACAGAGGTGGTGGGACGTTGGAGATGGATCTCAAGGGGACAGACGTGGTCTACGATCGCCTCCCAGTCGGTTCCTGACATCCAACGTCAAAAGACGGCCTTTGAGGAGGTCCATCTGGTCAAGTCTGGGATAGGCGTGGGACGGATTTAGAGTTTGCATATTTGCAGTGGTGCTTGACACAAGCGACTCACGCACAATAGCAACTCAAACTCTGTCGCTCCATTCATCCCAACTAAGCTTTGTCCCAAACAAGCAGACGCGACCACCCACTACTAATAGTAGCCGACGCGCACACACACCCTCTTTTCTTACACACACATACTAACCCAAGATGCCTAAGGACGCCTCTGCCCCCCGACGAACCCGAAAGACCACCGGAAAGAAGAAGAAGGGTGAGTATTGACGCCGATGAGACTACTCTCTTGTTTCATCGCTGCTGTCGCGACTAGTTGCGACTGTCTCGACTGGTAACGACATTGTTGTTGTGTTGCCATCCAGTCATCACGGTTAGGCGATTGCAAATTGCTTCTGCAATCGACACTGTGATACTGTCAATGTTGCAACACCATTGTCGCGTCGCAATGTACCTCCACACGTTCCTCCTGCTGCCAAGCAAAGGACGCGTTTCTGGTACACAATGACGCGCTCAACACGCTCAAAGCCACACACAATCGTGTCCCCAACTAACCCAGACCCCAACGCCCCCAAGCGTGCCCTGTCCGCTTACATGTTCTTCGCCAACGACAACCGAGACGGCATCCGAGCTGACAACCCCGGTATTGCCTTCGGCCAGGTCGGTAAGGCTCTCGGTGAGAAGTGGAAGACTCTCACTGACGCCGAGAAGGTCCCTTACGAGGAGAAGGCCACTGCCGACAAGAAGCGATACGAGGACGAAAAGGCTGCCTACAAGGCTAACGCCGCCGAGTTCGACGAGGAGGAGTAATCTCTCTCTTGTCGACTAGGATCAGGACTCGTTTATTTAAATCGGCCTCTCACGGCTTGTGTATTATTTTATCTATGTTTCGCTTATATTAATGAACTCTACACGGGGTCTCCCGTGTTCTGTTGTACCGCGACTTGTAGTCCCGAAATCTAAACTGGAGCTATCCAATATTATTATCCATCACACATGCAGAATGTATAAAAAATATTCTATTGCATGAGTGCCGACGAATAATAGGGGTGATGTTACAGAAATACGACAGAAAAATACGACGGCAACTAGAAAGATGCTCAATTAGTATATACTATCTACAATTGTGGTAACCATGGACACATGGTGTTATTAATATGAAGGAGAAAGGTATGCGAGCACACTGAAGGTATCGTACAAGTAGTTACTCGCTACGCTCGTAACTACGCTCGTAACTATGACTCAATGCACTGCTCGTAAAACAGCAAATACGCTCCACTCTCCTCCTTCAACACATCCTTGGTATGGCACTCCCAAATACTGTCGTCACTAATCCTCCACCACTCGTACTTGCCCACATTGGGTCCTCCAGTAGAGTTCCCATTGTTCAGCACAAGCGTCGAGTACAAAGACTCGACAAGCTGCGAGTCTTCGCCCTCTTCAGCCTCGTCGGGAGACGTGTTTTCGGTCGCCCCGGTGTCCAGACCCTTCAGATCACTGTAGCTGGAGCTGTTTGAGTGGGTCACATAGCTGGTGGACGAGGTGGAAGCCGCAGCCTTGGAAACAGGTGACGGCTGAGATGCAGAAAGAGAAGGAGACGGGTTAGTGGTGTCCACAGAAATCTCCGGGGGCTCAGAAGCCCGTCCTTCACTCTCCTTCTCACCACTCTTGTCCTCAGCTCGCTTGGAGTACCGCTGAATGCATCCCTTCCACCACGTGAGGTTCTTGCGTCGGTAACACTCGTAGTGACCGGTGTAATGTGTACCGTTGTGTCTGATCATGGCGACCAGGCGGTACTTGACCCGCTTTTTGGCCTTGAGAGAGTTGAGACCTGAAGCCATAGCATCGTCATCTTCTCCAGGCGACTCCTCACGTGTCCGCACGTTAGGATTGCTCTCATACAAGTCAATGAACTCGGGACAGCCCACCTTGCAACTGTTTCGCGACGCATTATCGCCAGAGTAGATGGACCGAGACAGATGCAGCGACAAGATAAGAGGCAGCTTTGAGAACCGCGTGGATTTCGAAATCGGCGACGTGATGTTCTTGGGGAGCGCCTCCTCCAGCTCCTCGGGCAGCTGGTCAATATTGGCCGAGTACGACGACAGCTGCTCGATCAGCTCAGTCGTGTACTTAGCCTTGGACCCATTAATAGCCGTTCCAACGTATGCAGAAGGGTTGGAAGAGATCGCTCTGAGTCGGCAGGACACGCAGCCGTAGTCCTTGATGTACTCTGGTGCTGTGAGACGGTCAATGAGGTCTGTGAGCGACGCGTGTCGTTTTTGCGGCACCATGAGAGACAGCACCAGAAAGTTGGTCGATTGAACAGGCGGCAGGTATCCACATCGAGAACAGGCGATTCTGTCAATGGTCGAACCCTCGAACGGGAAAGATGCGAGCATTTCGGGGTCGTTAGCTGCCGTTTGCGGTGTCGGTGCGGCAGGCAAGAAATCTGTACCGATATCAGCTTCAGGAAGAGAACTGGACACAGATTCTCGGTCACTCTGCTGACCGGCTTTCAGGATACCGTCCTTCACGGCAGCTTCGTACTCGTTCGACAGACACTCCAGAATGAGATGCAGCAGTTCATGGGCGTCATGTTGGTTGCGGCTGATTCGCGAGTTGTAGATTTGTTCCAGAATGACAAGGAATTTCCACGGCGACACTGTTTTCGGGTTCTTGACGGGTTCGTTGAGCTCCATGATCATCGATCCTAGGGCCCGTGTGAGCCTCAGGTACTGCTTGCCCTTGGCGTCCACTGGATAGTTGTTTTTGCGCGAGTTGTCCAGCAGGTTTTCCTGGGGGATTCCGACAAGCATGGCCTCATCGATGTAGAGTAGTAACGACCGCAGGGATGCCAGGGCCTGCAAATTGGAGTTTGCAAAGCAGTCGTTGGCCAGGTTCACCAGACCCACGGTGTATCGTCCTGGGCGTTTTGAGCGGGAGCTGAAGACGGAAAACATGTGATCGGGGAGCAGCGAGGGCGCGAAAATGTAGATGCAGAGAGAGACGGACGCGGTGGAGGTGAGAAGCGTCGTCACAGACGGTCTGTGGTTAGGAAGCAGGTGTTTATGCACAAACGCTGACAACGGCGCCAGAAAAGACACAATATGGGCGTGCAAAACGGACCACCAGTGCGGGGAAACGGTGGCGACGGAGGTCGAGACGGTCGCAAGGTCCTCGTCGAGTTGAGAGTAGCTGGCGAGAAAGGAGGATGACACAGACGAAAGCCAGTCTTGGAGTTGAGACGTGGCTAGCCCTGGGGGCATGTGTGTTTATGAGGCGGACGGGAGGTGTCGTATGAGTTGCTGGCGTTTGTGTGACGTAGCAGATATACGGGCCTCTTTTTATCAATGCCACAGGCCTCGTGTAGGTGTCGTTATCTGGATGTCTAGTTTAGCCCACAAGAGAAGAGATCACAAGTCAAAGTTGAATGTGGGTGTACTTGTGATGCATGCATGCACGACTTCTTGCTTAGTCCAACGGCGGGCTGAGGAAAAAAAAAAAAAAAGGGCCCAGACAAAAGAAATGCGGGGAGGGAAAAAGCGCAGCTATATATGTGGCAAAAAGCGGTTTGTGTCACTCGAGGAATAGGTGCACAGACACTGCAGCACGTGATACCCCGCCTAACGGCCCTGGCCATGCGGCTCGAAATACCCAGCAACAAATGCAGCCTCTTAGTGCGCTTTATTACTAACACCCCCGAGCTAATTAATACGAGAGAGTGAGGAGGGGTGGAGGGTGAGGTGTTGGTTGAGTGGGGGATTGGAGGATGGTTGGGGTATGATAATGGAGTGAATGGGAAGTGGACAAATTTTGAGCGTTTTCTGATCAGAAATGAGGGTTTAGCACTTAACTTATTCTGGGGGCCCCAAAAGAGGTTTAAGTGGAGATTTAATGGTAGATAGTTGTTTGCGACATCCAGACCTATCTTTTGGTACCAAAATCGATATAATTGCCGCTATTACTACTTGTTCTATCGAGTTATAGAAATTATGCTGTGCCAACTTTTTGGAGTAAAATGGAATCATTGAGTGATTTCAAAAATTTGAAGGATGCGGAGGTGTTGGTTATTGTAAAGGAGTTATTTGAAGTCATCTAATAGAAGCTATAGAGCCTCACAATGGATATAAGAGATTATTGGCGTAACAACAAGTACAGAATGCGCTTGAGGACAGGTTAGAGCAGGTAATACCGACTATTTGATACAATTGTTGATGAAACTATCAAATAATGAGATATAACTCACTTCTTATAAAGTCACATATCACAATAGCCTCAGTTTTAGTCCATGTGACACTCTCAATAATCCCTTAGTCATGGAGTACCAGGGTGACTAATAACTACCTTTTGAGAATAGCCAATCAATTAAAAAATCAAACAGCACTATAAAACTGCCTCAAATAGTGTCCCATCAACACCAAAATCTCCTTTCTTCACTTTTCTCCAACTAACACCCACCTCCCTCTTCATATCCAACTATTTACTTACCCACTCCCGAAACCCTAACTGAAACTAGCTCGTTCTGCATATTGGTGAACATGCAAACCCGCCTTGTCACCCCTCCACACCTCTTCAAACACGCGATACAACCCCCCTAACGGCATATACAAAATGAACCCGCCTTCAGCGCCGCCCGCACTAAACGAGCCCGAAAAACCAGACGTCTCAGGCTCCTCAGATGACGAAATCACAATGTTTCCTGCCCGTGATTCGCATCAGCGCTCTCAAGCCCCCAAGAACACAGATAGACTGCCGCCACCGACTTCTAACCGCCCGATCCCGACTCCCCAGCCGAATATTTCCCGGGGACCCGCTCCTGGACGTTTTCCAGCTGCTTCTTCGTCTCTGAGAGTGCCTCCTCCAGGCACAGGTACGGTTGGAGTAGGAGGACTCACACAGCCCAGCGGAGCGTCCAAGGCCCGTGAAAAGGTGGTTTTACAGCCTGGATACTCGCCACTTGATTGGGCCAAGCTGAGAAACTCGGGAAAGAACCTGAGAGGTGTGGATACTATGGGTCCTGTGAGAGTGACCAAGGAGATGCTCAAGGAACATAAAAGCAAGGAGGATGCATGGGTGGTGTTGAATGGAAAGGTGTACAACATGACGCCGTATTTGAACTTTCATCCCGGAGGAGTGCCAAAGCTGATGGTGTGTGCAGGTAGAGACGGAACGAGTCTGTTTATGAAGACGCATGCGTGGGTGAATTATGAGAATATTCTGGATAGGTGTTTTGTGGGTTTTTATGTGGGTTAGAGCTACGAACGAAGTGAGTAGCTCTTGGAGAGTGAACAGCGAATTCTTGCCAGATCAAACACTATCCTAGAATAGTGACATGGAAGTACAGAGCTCACACTGTTCAAGAATAACATAAGATGGCTTAAAGAGCTACCTCTTTTTCTTTACTGTGAAGATGGATATGGGTTGGACACACTTCACTGAGACCCAAGATCAGGAGGACAGAACTTACTGAACTAGTAGATAGAATGATAGCATGGTAAATAGATGAAATGGTTATTAGTATGGGAATTATTTAATGATTGTAAACGTGAGTGAGGATGAAATGCAATGTCGATCTGGGCTACACATCAATGTACATACGACTCTCAATAATGACTTTAAAAGTTCCAACAGTATTGAGAAATATCTGTTGCGACTGTAGTGGAACTTTTTTATCACTACAAGTAATTAGTTCGCTGACCTAGAGACGCTACAATTGTCTCTATTATTGCCCAATTACACACTGCTCGATACCACATACAGCGAAACATACTACAATTGATGGCATTTACTGATGCTCGCATGGACTCAAAGAACTACTCGACAACAGTTGCTGATTTGGTCTACACATACAACAACTGCCACTACAACCACTACAAATACCACAACTATCGCGGAAACTCGCTCGACTACTCGTAAACAATCACAATGCTCTTGTTCACTCAAGTCTTGCTCGTTTGCTTCAGTTCCTACAATCACTGTAATACGCAACAATCGCGCAAACAATCGCTCCGCTCTTGTTCGCGCGCTTGTTAGTCACATCTTAGCATGCATTACCTAAGCGTTGAGTCGGAAAATGTCGTTGAAAACATAGTACGACGATCCATCGGGAATCAGGTGGAAGACCTGGGCGTAAGGGAGCGGGTTGTCGCCATCAACGCACAGCTCACCGGTGACAAGCACAATCACGTCTCCGCCCTGGGCAGAAGCGGGCTGGGCGTCAATGTCGGAGATCTTGTGTCGGACCTGGCCAAAGGGCAGGTTAACCAGCTTCTCGACAATGGCCTGGGCTCCCTGGAGCTGAGTACCAGTGAAGGTCAGCATGGAGTGATCTCGGTAGAGGTTTCCGAGCTGAGACCGGTCGGTGTCAAAGGTCTGGTAGTAGAACTCGCAGAACTGCTTGGCGAGGGTGTTGAAATCGACAGACATTGTGGGTGTGTTTGGAACTGGAAAAAAACAAGTGTTGTGGATTCATGTAGGGGTTTGGTTTTAGGGTTTGGCTAGTGACTGTGAGTTCGGTTCTGGATGGGGGAGGTGTGGAAAGGGGGTGAAATGAGGTGTAGAGAGGGGGATTGAATCAGTAAAGAAATATATGCTATTGAAAGCATTTATAGCAATTCTGGTACTCCATAGGGGGTCCTTGATGCTTCCCAAAAACACAGCAATCGAGTCGCCTAATTAGACTTTTGCAGGAACGTTTTCATTTTAGGTTGGGTTACTAATCTCAACGTGTAAGGAGTGGCAAAATGGATATTCCAGTCAATTCAATGGGGAGTTTATATTTTGGAAAGATAATTTCCAGTCAGGTTATTAGGCGTTTATAAACCCCTCAGAAACTACTTTGACTTGATTAGCACTATTATTATAAGTTTTATGGCAATTTTGCCTGCCTGTGTTACAGATTATGACGAATAAGTGACCAATTTCTTGGTTAAAACTGCTCAAAATGATATCATTGTGTAGAGAATCGACTGAAGATTCTAATTATACCCCTTATCAACAGCTACAACTCATACTGACCCCACTAAACCCCCCTAAGTCCCACCCTGATTATTAACACAGCCACGATTTGACAACCGCATTATTATGGCTGTGCAAGGGGCTATGCAACACACAGCCTTAACAAACAGTCTCTGAATAAGCCAACAGGCGGCACATTCTTCACACTCAGTTCATTACCTCCTCCCAACTCTCCGCGATGTGTTAATCCGAAAAATTACAGTATTCCCCACACAAGTTAATTTTGTCCGGGAGGGTGTTAGTTCGTGATGGAGACGTGTAAACGGGATTTTGAAGCCACCATAGAGATCAGCACAACGGGGACTTCAAAAAGACACCCCATACACCCTGCCAAGCCCCCAAGCCTGTCAGTAATATATGGGATAGAAATCCGGGTAACTGCGAAATTAGCGTTCCGTGCTGCGTCTCCACGGCAACCCGCATTATCCTGCCACATGTCGTGAGCGCTAGTTGGACTCTTTGAGAATCTCGCCTTGGACACACTTACAACGACATCATGACGGACGTTCAAGTTAGCATGGGCACGGAGCTGCTCGATGGCTGGGAGAAGGTCGATAATTGGGTGAGTTTGAGCGCAGTATGGGGGAGGAGATGAGATGAGGGAAACACAAACAAGCAGTGTAGGGCTGTGCACGATAGTGGGTGGTAGTGCGGTGTTGTTGAGGTGTTGGTGAGGTGGACGACAGTGTTGTGATCTCGTGTGGTTTACCGTTAACTACAAAATGAGTGCTTTAAAGTGAGGTGATTTTAAGTGGAGATAAGAGGGTGAGAAGTGACGACATGTGGGGTTTATATGTTGTGTGATTTTGGGAGAGTGGCATTGGGAGAGTGGTGGGTAAATGTGGAGTTTCTGTTCGTATTGTAACTCTTCTTCTTACACTTCACTTGCCAAAAATGACACTCCTGATACTCAACATGACACTTTGACAGCTACGAGCTCATCTACACTACCATTACTACCTACCTCCCTACCAACTACAATGTCTTCTGACACTACCAACGAAACTACCTACACACCTGAGTGCTACTACGGACTTGAGAGAGAGTCGATGCTATGAGAAAGGTCCATGCTATGAGAGAAGGTCTATACTACAGTATGGCAAAACCACTCGCAGCAAGCTGCTCTTGATTTTGCTCTAGTTGTCTTGTTTTTGGCAAAACCACTCGCGGCAAGCCGCTCTTGCTTTTGCGCTAACCCAGTCCCAACACGGAATCGCCTTCCTCGGTGACGTCCAATCCTTCTACCGAGAACGAGCCTCTATCGAAAAAGAGTACTCCGCCAAACTCTCCTCTCTCTCTTCCAAGTACTTTGAAAAGAAAGCCAAGGTCTCCTCTGTTCTCTCTGTTGGAGAACACCCTGAAGTTACTCCTGGATCTCTCGAATCTGCCTCTCTAGTCACTTGGGGAGAGATTCTGACCCAGACAGAAACCCTGGCCAAGGAAAAGAACCGTCTGGCGTCCGAACTGAACCTCCAGATCGCCGACCAGGTCCATGCTCTCTCTCTCAAGAGTGAAAACGTGCGAAAGAACCTGCAGACGTTCTCTGAGAAGCTCATTGAGGACCGAGACGGATACTACTCGCTGTTGAAGAAGACCAAAAACGGCTACTACGACGCGTGCCAGTCTGTGGAGAACCAGCGAATGAAGGGCCAAAAGGGTGGACCTCTAGGAGGACTCATTGGCCAGTCCAAGGAGAAAATGGAACGAAAACTCGAGTCAAAGAACGCCGACATGAACGACGCCAAAAACATGTACCTGGTCAAGATCAACGTCGCCAACAGACTCAAGGACAAGTACTACCATCAGGATGTGCCTGAACTGCTTGATCGGTACCAGGAGCTCAACGAACTGCGAGTCAAGCTGATGAACGGTCTTTTGAGCAAGGCTGCATCTCTTGAAATCGCCTGTAACGACAGATGCACCGAGCATATGAACGCTACGATCGATATGGTTGCCCAAAACAACCCCAAGCTCGATTCAGTCATGTTTGCCAAACATAACATCTCGCCCAACGGCTGGGAGGAGCCTATTGACTTTGTTTACGAGCCCAGTCCAATCTGGCATGACGATGAGAACATGGTGCTGGACGATGTGGCTCTCAGATACCTCCATACCGTTCTGGGCGACTCTCAGCGGCTGAGTCATCAGTTTGAGGACTCCATTGCGTCCAAGGAGGCCGGATTCCAGGATCTGGAGAAACGAAAGGCCACTAAACTGGCAGACACGGACTCTGGGGCGTCCAACAACCACTTTGAGCTGCTTAGTCAGTCGATCAACGCGCTCAGAAGTCTCACTGTGGACGATACCAAGCGAACCATCGCTGAAGTCGAGACGGAAACCATCAAACACAACACTGGCGAGAAGGATCTGGACTCGTACCAGCCCGTGGTGATCAAGAAACGACACAACTTTTTGTTTGGCAAGAAGAAGATTGACCGAAATATTCCCGAGCCTGCTGTTAAGCGAAGCAACACCACAACTTCTGGCTTTGGAGGTACCGGAAAACTCATTCTGGACACTCTGACGTACAGAGAAGGAGATCCTGTGCCATGGAACAAGGAAACTGCAGGTCTAGTTCTGTACAGATACGAGCCTCAGGGAGACGACGAGGTGTTCATCTCTGAAAACGAGACGGTTCATATTCTGGAGACGGACGATGGATCTGGATGGATCAGAGTGCGAAAGAACGACGGTACAGATGGTCTGGTGCCTGCTTCGTACGTGGATCTCAACCCTCCCAAGAGTGCCACTACTCCTTCTACAGCTTCATCTGGAGGAGGTCTCAAGTCTGCGTTTTCCATCAAACGAAAAGGACCGCCTGTGGCGCCTAAACAGGGCGCTAAAAAGGTCGACTACGTCACTGCCCTGTATGATTACAATGCTCAGGACGGTACGGAGCTGAGTATCAAGGCAGGAGACCAGATTGTGGTGGTTGAGGGAGATAGAGATGGATGGACCGAGGGAGAGTTGAATGGCCAGAGAGGAGCGTTCCCGACGTCGTATGTGGAGTAATAACGCTTCACCCTATACATTGAATGAATTTACGAATCAACTGTAGTGTAGTTGGACAAGAGCCACTTGGTTCCAACTGAATAACCTAAAATAATGTGCTCTTTTGAGCTGCTCTTTTGAGGTGCGACATTGGTTGCTCAGTGGAGATGAAAGGCAGATAATCCAGTTCACTCCTGGTGTAGAAAGCGGTTTCTAGATCCTAACAAAACTTTATCTGTAATAACTGACAATTCAGTATAGCAAAGGGTTATAGTGGTTATCTATTATTAATTAGTTGATAAACTTGGTGTTATAATCTCGCATTATCACTCACTGATCTCTGAGATATCCATACCCCCCAAGAAACAACTTCCGTGGAATCTTCCCTAACAATCCTCAACTAACTTAAGACTGTCACCAACGTCCATAAACAGTATCTCCTTTTTGGGCTAGCCTCAGAATTGAGACATTGAACGGCCTTCACACACCTGATACACGAGAGAGGCGATAAGATAGTGCCAGAAATTTATCTCTAGATGGCAGCAACTTAGCGAACATTTTAGCGGACATTTACATCCGACACTGAGCGGCATTTAATACAACATGTTCACAACGGGGTTTCAGCACCTTCAAAACAAACCCATATACTGATTTTGAACCACAGCCAATGTCTCACAAAGGGCCTCATAAAAAGTAACTTGTCGTCTATAGATTCTCAGACACCTGTCGCCAAGGCTCGCTTGCAGATAACGTTTTGCCAACATGATTCATGCGATACTCTTGAGCCTCTTGAAGTCCCATTCTATGATAATTTCAGGGAAATGTTTTTCAACTTTAACAGCGCTTAAAACGAGCAGGTGACGACCTTTCTTCAAGTAGCTGAAAATGACCATCTGAGCTTTTCGCGGCTTTCCGGAACTAAATCGTCGTTTTTTTCCTTTCTTCTCGTGTTTCTCACTTCTTACCAATCCGATTTCATCCGAAACCTCGCCTGGGGCTTACTAAGACACACGTGTAAGACCGCGAACGCCACATTTGGTTTTTTCGTCCCCTTTTTTCCTCAATTGTTATCACGAAACCACCCGCAATTAAGTTTTGCCAAGACCTCCAGGAAATGAAGGCAAACCTTAATCTAACCAATTAAACCTCTGATTATCGGGAGATAATGGATAGACTAGAGGGTTAATTATGCCACTGTAGATCTTTCAGACGGTGGATAAAATGACTCTACAGTAATCTAGAGCTGTCAAAGCTGCTCTAATGCCCAAAACAAGCCCAAAACTGCTTTCAAAACCGCATTTTAGCTCACGTGACCCAACTCCCATTGTAAAACGCCTTTTTTCAACGCCCCAAAATAAACTTCAATGACTGTCGACAAACCCACTTTATCAAACCCAATGTATATCCAGTATAACCCACTGCACGTATCGTTTTTGCCGTGTGGCTCTATGGCGCCGACGAAAAATCGGCAGCACGATACACGATATGCTATCTGTTAGCGAGTTGCTCTCAAACTCGCGTTAGTAATCAAAAACACAAAAAGTCGTCTTTTTCCCATCCTATTTCGCGCAGTTTACGTGATAAACGAATATTTCTTCGCTCATCGGAACCGTCAGATCTAGGGCTAGCGCCCAATACCCATTATGGGCCTCGAAACCTCTATATATGGCAATCATGAGGAATTCCAGCAAATCCCACAAAAGCATTAAACTTCCGTTTTAGGCAGAGGTGCTCCGCCCTGGGAGCGGAGGTAGTAAAATCAATAAATTCGGGAGTAATATATGGGTCACGTGAGGAGATTTATGATGGCATTTGCTTGCTCTCGAATTTTTGGGCACGTGACCTGACGCTCGGAGGTTTCACTTTTCCGCAATGTCTAGGGTGTCAGGTGGCTGAGCTGCCTCCCTTTACAGTGTGCACTTTTTAATAGGGTTTGTCGTGAGGATCCAGGGGCTAGGGTTGGATCTTAGTGGCCGTTTTGACAAACGTCTACTATAGCTAGAAGAACCAGACCCAGGTAGAAATGAAGAGCTCATTCAGGAGAACAAAACGTGATTTTCAAAATCCAAAAATCCCCTAAACTCAGCCAGCTACACCCCGTTGACGTTTTCCCCACCGCACGGCTTTAACTATGACAGGCGTATCACGGTAATGTTAATCCGAGAAATACGGCTGGGTGGAGATACCATTTGTCTGGGTGACCAGGCACTCCAGAGCAAAACCAATGCTACCACGCTACTCAGCGCACCCACTTGTGCACTAGTACACCCTTCAAATCCACCCACCCCGCATTCTCCGCTTTTCCAGTCTCATCTCCGCCAACTCAAACAGGGTTATACCGAATAAACCGGCGAGACAAAATGCGGTGGAAAAAAAAAAGCGACGTTTGGAATCTCATCTCTTCATCTCACCAATGCGAGCCCATTCGAATCGCCCGCCGCCACCCCCGGTGCTGCCGTACTGGCACCGTTTCTTGCATCCCATCTGGCTCACGGAGCATCTCAACTGGCCGTCCTTCAAGGTCATCTTTCGAGACTGGTGCGCGACTTTCAGCATGTTCATCATTGAAATCGTGCCGTACTCGAGGCGCTGGTTCGGGTCTACTATTTACCTGCTTCCAATCATGACGTTTGTGTCGCCTTCGGGGCAGCTGTCTGTGCCGTCCGCCATCATCACCAACCTCATCATGATGACGTACATTGTATGTTCGTGGATTCTGGGCAACATTTTGCCCATGCATATTTCCAGCAAGTACCTTTATGACTCTCAGCCAAAGGAGTACTTTGCCCAGATTCTCATAGACAAGGGCGTGTGTATCGCTGGACCTAAGTTGGAGGAGTGTCTCATGAACGCCTGTGAACATGGTTATTTCATGAAAGGTAATGTGTCTGTGGTGTACGCCTTTTGGTTCGCTGTGAACTGCGCCATCAACTTCTTCCTCAAGTTCAGAGACCCCATGTTCTACGGAAATGGAGCTATTACTGGAATGATTGCCACGGCTGTGTGTGCCCAAACTTCCATGCATACGCCTTGGGTCGACATCAAAGCCACTGGTGCCTTGATTACCAAGCCCATGGGAATCGCTTTTGCCGCTAATCTTCTCGTTGCATGCATCATTTTCCCCTTTACCGCCGGTTTCCAGTACACTACGTTTGTCGGACGGGCTTTCAAGGGCGTGCAATCGATTCTCCAGTTCCAGCGGGACTTTATGAACTCGGTCCGACCCTCGTCAGACGCCTGGAGCACGTATAACGGCCATGAAGGTCTGGTTGGAAAAACGAGAATGCTCACTCCGGTGATGAAAATCGTGTCTGGATCACTTCCACTCGAAGTGTCGTACACACGATTTCCTCTGAAACTGTACCCTTCGTTCTTCATTACTTTTTCGCGGTTTACAAGCACCTGTGCAGGTATCACTACCATCTACGACTCGTTTGAACAGGCTAGAGTGTCTCTACTAGGTCCCCAAGCTCAACCTGAGGAAGGACCCAACGGAAAACCATACCCTGTTGGTAACTACGAAGACACAAAGTCCATGGCTTCGATTCTGGCTGACAGACCTCTTACCATTGAGCAATTGGACGCTGCTTTCGACGATATCAACATGACCTGTGGTCCTATGCTTGAAATCATGGTCCAGACTCTCTCAGTATGCTGTGAATGGCTTGAAACTGCAAACCATTTCCGGTTCTACACGATTCTGCCTTTCATGCGATCCAAGCATGTCCAAAAGCAGAGAGAAATGGCTGAGAAGTTGGCTGCTCAAAGACAAATGTACGAGCAGGCCGTGAGTGAATTCATGGCTGTTCATTCTCACCATGACGAAAAAAGCACTCCTTTCTTGGCTATGCAGAAGGCTCTGTATGTCGAGTACGTCAACGAACTCGTCAGAGTCTTGTCCAACCTCGTGGATCAGCTTAGTCAGCTCGATGCTACCCAGCCCAAGCCCAGACTCACTACTGGCTTGTCCTGGAGACATTTGCAGCTCCATAGATTCGCTGGACTGGTTGCTACTTCTGCTTACAAAGCCAATCTGACCAATGAGGCTCAAACCGAGGCTCGAACGCGATATCCCTCATCACGTGACCCTGATCACGGTGCTCCTCAGCATGTGTGGCATCGAATTGGAGCCAAGATCCGAAAAACGTACCATTACGTCACTCAGCCTCGTTTTGTGACTCCCATCAAGGCTGCTCTGTTCACCATTCTTCCTCTGCTTCCCTGTCTCATCAAACGAACTCACTGGTGGTTCTACCATAACCGAATCTACTGGGCTGTGGTTATGACCAATATGTCCATGGCTGAGATTTCTGCTGATAACCTGTTCAACGCTTTCAACCGAGTTCTACACACGTTCTACGCTGTGGTTATCGGTATGGTAGCATGGTACATCTCTACAGGTAACGGACGAGGTAACTACTACGGCTATGGAGTAGTTATGGGTTTCATTGGTTTCTTTTCTATTTGTTACAGAGAATTCATTCCGCCTGGAAAATCCTACTTCCCCAGAATCATGCTTATTATCGCCATGAACCTGGTACTTGGTCTGTCATGGTACGATGGTCAAGAACCCACTTCAGTCGATATTGGCGTTGGTTTCACTGCTGCCTGGCACAGATACGCCTGTGTGTGTACTGGAATCGGTATTGGAACCATTGCTTCCAATGTTCCCAAGCCCAAGTCTGGAAAGAAGATGATTCGAACGATTCTGAGTGCTGTGGTTGGCGAGACTGCGTCCATCTTCTGTGAAGTGTCTGAATTCTCAGCTCAGAAAATGAAGAACCCCGATCTGGTAATCGACGCTACCAAGGACCCTGTTGCTGGTCATGTGACTTCTACTGTGATGCAGCTCATGGGTGCCAAGCGTCTGTATGGAGTGGTCAAGTTTGAGCCCAATCTGGCTGGTCCTTGGCCTGTCAAGGCTTACAATGAGCTACTGGCACTCTGTTTCGAGGTTGTCGAACTCACCCTGCACCTCTACACCTTCATCAAGCGTGTCAAGGATGTGCATCTATGGCTTCCTCGTATCGTGCTAGTGGCTGGCTGGAGAAACCACCATCTCATGGCCCACTACTTTTCAGTGGTGTACATGGTGAGTGGAGCTCTAGCTCAAGGTAAGGGCTTGCCTCAAATCTCCACTGCGGACTTGTTCTATGAGCATGCCAAGGTGGTATCTCGAGAGGTGCATGTCATGGCTATGGAGAGTAAGGGAGAGGTGAGCTCTGAGGAAAAGAGAGCTAGTGATAGTAGCAACAGTGCCAACCCCGATGGAGTCATCAACACTCTGTTGCCTCAGACAGAGGACGCTTCTGTGTTTTTGGCGGCTGTCAGTATCGCCAACAAGCTGTATGACAGAATGGACCGGCTGTTGGTTACGACAAAAGAGGTGGTTGGAGAGCAGTACTGGGGCCACGAGTATTATTTGGAGGAGTTGATGAGAAGAAATGTGGTTTAATCACGTGACTTTTCGTCCCACACAATCAAACACGTGCAATACGTGACTTATTTATACTAGAGTAATAGAACTAATTTTTGAATAAAACCACAGTAGATGTACCGGTAGGTGAATACGTTATTAAGTGCCTGCTCTCGACTTAGACCTGTTCAAAATGTCATCTTTAGACGAATACTCCACTCAATCGGATGCAAAATTCGTTCCCGAACACCCTCCGATACCGTATTGAACTTTCACTTTGAGCAAAAAGCACTTTCCGTGTGGGGTGAAGTTACTCCGGGAGAAAGTCTGAACTTGAGGCGATCAACATCTCCGAGAAGCCAATGAATATACAAATGTTCATGTACATACCCCTGTTCGTTTATGTATGCATCTATTTGTTTACAAGGCTGAGCTATGATAAATATCAGGAACCACAGTCTAGACCTTTCTTATTTTTTTGTGGTCACATGACACACTCCTCCCATGACCTTGCCGCAAGCAATCCAAACCTTTTACCAGTCTTTTCTTTTGTCTCCTGAAACGGTTTTTTTTTGGCTTACTAACATTGCTGACGTTACGCTATCCAAGACAGCTATTAATAAAAGGCATTTAAAAAAATAGCATCTTTATTTAAGCGTCAAAATAAACGTACACCACTTGTTTCTGCCCCTTGCACACCTTTGTCTGAGTATTCCCATACAGGAAATAATATTCTCATGGAGATGTAAGACGTTGTCGTATCGGAGTCCGTATGGCCCTTGTTCTTTCCGGAGATAACGCAATCATATCCGATAACTCCGAAACCCAACTCCGAGGAAGATAAACCTTATTATGCATGTGTCAAAAAAATATCGAAAACGATCAAAAATAGCAACTTTTAGGACTCGTACTAAATAGCTGGTAAATGACATGTTTTTCCGGAGAAATAAAATATCCAAGGCACAGAGAACCCCCTATATAGCCCAGATTCCTTCTAATATCACGGAAAACACTGACTTTTACCCCTACTTCCGCTCTCTTAAAGTTGCTATAAGACGTATAAGTTGCGAGGTAAGACACACACCGTTGTAAGCGAGGTTTGATTTTCGATTTTCAGTCAGAAGAGTGGATCTGACAAAGGCTACTTTTTGTATAAGCTGAAAGCTGGACAAGACTCGAAAACAACTGTACCAAAAAAACACATGAAAAAATCACTCAAAAGGAACCCGTAATGGAGTCCGTTGTATACCGTTTACTTATTTCTTTTTTCGCGCAGCCCAAAGCTATAGCCGAACCCTGTTTCACCATGGTATATACTTTTATTGTCCTTCTTCTCCTCTGCAACGTTGCTGAGTAAGCAGAAAGAGCCGATCTCTTTTCATATCTCCTTTTTCGGACTTGTAAGAGAGATCTGCACTGTGGGGGTCAGGGGGAAAAGTTGATATGGGAAGTAACTAGTCACGTGACTGATTTATGACTACTACAGCTTGTGTTACATGTACTTTTCATCACGTGACTACACACTACATTCCGTTTATCAACCTCTCCATCGTCATTCCGCTCACATACCCCACAAGCTTTTAGCCGAAAAGGCTATGATTAGTACAGCCCCCCCACGTTTAAGGTTTGGCCATAGTGTGTATTGGTGCAAGCTGTGGGTCCGTATTAAAGTAGTCGAGAAATAGGTATGGGAACCAGTCTTGTGAAAAAACCGGAAGCTTGTGTCTTTATATAGCTGGGAGCATGTGTCTGTGTCTCTAAGACATTTTCAACTGAGCGTTTTGTGCTGGGTACGGCTGAGTCTGAAAAAAGCTGTTTGCCTGCATAGTTGAAAATAAGGTGTATTCTGTGCATTTGTCATGTGCTTTGCGATTGGCTGTAGCGGGACGGGGGTTGGTTATTTGGCCATAATAGTAGCACTAATCGATTCCTGACGTCATAGCGAGTCCACTGGTACCTCCTAAAGGTTATTCCGAGAAATATTTCGGCCCTTACACCAATCCCCCCTCTCCATTAAATAACGCAGAGAGTTCCAGCTTTCTCGAGTCTAACTGAATCCAGCGACGTAATAACAATTATACCCCCGTGGATCAACTTTATCTGAACGAGTTTCACTTGCACTGTTGCACTTTCGTGTTCTCACACATCTTTGACCTTTACACCATCTCCTACCCCCCAGCTTGAGTGAGTATGACTTTTGACACTGTGCATATTTCTTGACGTATGACGGCTTTACGACATCAACAACGACCCTGAAGACATTCAAAACAACTTTTTGGCGATTAAAAGTGACGACTTTTTTGACGACGTTTGACGACATGAACGACAGGTTTCACGATACAGACGGGCATGAACACTCACACGAAACTGTTACAGTCGACACTTTTCTTGTTGCACACTCTGAGAGCCATACTGGACTTGTTGTACAACTTTCACGTTGCCACTCTACAAACAATGCCATGTTCAGGATTGTCTCACATGCTGTTCACGTCTGCTTTCGATGGATCTAAGCATGCAGCTAAGCTAGTGTCAAGCAGGCACATGTGCACTCAGGCTCTTACTAACACAGTATTTCTTTTTTCTCTTTTTTCCCCCTAAAACACTTTCTCGTTAACTCGCTTATCTTCATCGTACAGTTAATTTCCCATGCCCTACGTCCAAACGTACCGGGCGTATCCAAATCGGCCTCCGCCGCCCCCCTCAAAGCCGTACTGGTACCGGTTTGTGCACCCCGACTGGTTCCTGCAAAACCTGAATCTCAAGGCGTTCAAAATCATTCTTCGAAACTGGGCCGCGTCGTTTTCCATGCTCTTCTTGCTGACCGTCAAGCCTGCGTGGGCATGGACAGGTTCGTCAGCCCATCTGGCGCTGATTATGACGGTCGTGCAGACATCTGGACAGGTGTCTGTGATTGGAGCTCTTATGGGCAACATTGTTTTGTGTGCATTTATCGTCTGGGGCTGGTTGTGTGGATATATCATTCCGGGATATATCGCCAACAAGTACTTTTACGACTCGGTGACGGAAGCAGACATTCTCAAGGACGTGGTAGCACGTGGAGTATGTTCAGCTGATTTGTCAGCCAAGGAACTCTCTGCTTGTATGATGGACTATTGTGTTCATGGCAACTACATGAAGGCAGGCCCAGGAGTGGTGTACGCCATCTGGGTGGCTGTAGCATGTTCCGTGTGTTTCTGGTTCAAGTTCCATGACCCTGCTACTTTTGGAGCAGGAGCTTCCACCTCGTTTATTTCAGCCGCTGTTTCCGCAGACTCTTCTATGCATCTTCCCTGGTACGCTCCCAAGACCATTGGAGCAGGTATGATCAAACCCATGGGTATTGGACTTGCTGCCAACGTCCTGGTGGCCATCATTTTCTTCCCCTTTACTTCAGGCTACCAGTTCACCACTAAGCTGTTACGGTTCCATGGATCTGTTATACAGACATTAGAATGGCAAGCAGGGTTTTTGGCAAAAGCAAAACCGAGTAATGCAGAAGACTGGCTGGGCTTTTGGAAACTGGAACAGATGGTGTCTGGTCTGCGTTCTCTAGGTCCTGTTTTGAGAATGTCTTCTGGAGCTATCCCTCTGGAGTTCAGTTACACCCGTTTCACTCTCAAGGGCTACCAGAGCAGTCGGATCACTGCTCGACGGCTGACTTCTCAGTTGTCTGGTCTGATTATGATTTTCGACTCCATTGAGCATCTCCGAAGAGTCATCATTGAAGACAAGGGAGTGGACATTGAGCCTATTATCAGTGAAATTCACAAGAAGTACGCACCTGTTGGTGTCTACGAGACCCAGCACTCTGTTGCCAGTGTCCTCAGACAGTCTGAAAAGCCCGTTACTCTTGATGATCTCGATGAAACCCTGCAGTCTCTGTCCGATACCTGTGGACCCATGGTTCTGGAACAAGCCGGTATGCTCAAGGTGGCCACCAAGTGGATCGAAGCCGCCAACGAGTTCCGAGGCTGGTCGTGGTTGCCCTGGAAGCACAAGAAACATGTGCTTGATCAGCAAGCCATGGCTCTGGATCTCAAGTCTGCCTACGATCACTTTTCCAAGGCTTGTGAGTCGTTCAGAGAGAAGCGTTTTGCCGTTACTGAAAACACCCAGAGTGCCTACCTTGTTCTGCAAAAGACTCTGTACTGTGGTTACGTTGACGAGATCAACCGAACTATCCTGTTCATGATCGAAAAGCTCATTTCCTACGACGTGGAGCACCCCAAACCCCACTGGGTCACCGGCATCTTCAAGCTGGCCTCTCTCAAGTTCGCCTCTCTCTCGGTCTTCACTTCTTCAGCCGATGCTCTTGTCGGCAACGACGCCGAAGCTGAAAAAATCACTCCTCTGAAGGCCGAACGAGATCCCGACGCTCTTCCCGCTCGTCACTGGGGCCACCATATCGGAAAGAAGGTGCGTCTGTACTACGCTCGATCACGTGCCTCTTCCTGGCTTGTTCCCATCAAGGGAGCTCTGTTCTGTGTTGCTGCTCTTTCACCTGCGCTGTTCACAAACACCCATTACTGGTACTACAAGAACCGATGTTACTGGGCTGTTGTTATGACGGGTATGTCTGTTGCCGAGTATGCTGCCGATAACCTGTTTTCCGCCGTTAACCGTATTTTCCACACCTTTTACGCCGTCGTTATCGGTATGGTCACATGGTACATCTCCACAGGTAACGGTCACGGTAACCCCTATGGTTTCATGGTTGCGTTTGGATGTGTTCTCGTCATGATGCACTTCTACCGAGAATTCTGGCCTCCTGGAGTCTCTCCTGTCCCCAGACTCATGCTGTGTATTGCCATGTGTCTGGTGGTAAGTATCTCATGGCTCGATGGACAGAACCCCGGAGCTGTGTACGTCGGTTATGGTTTCACAGCAGCGTGGCATCGATACGTCACCGTCTGTGTGGGTATTGTTATCGGTATGATTTGTTGCAACTTTCCGCATCCCAAGTCCGGCAAAAAGGCCGTTCGACTTATTGTCGCATCTGTCGTGGGTAATACAGGCACTCTGTTTTGCCAGATTATGACATTTGCCGCGGAAAAACTCAAGCATCCCGAGATGGTGGTGGACGCTACCAATGACCCGTTTGCAGACAACATTGAGACGTGCATTCTGAAGCTCATGGGAGCCAAGCGGCTTTCTGGAGTGGTCAAGTACGAGCCTGATTTGTCCGGTCCTTGGCCCAGAAGAAGCTATATGGAGTTGTTGGCCCTCTCTTCTGAGCTGGTTGAACTCTACGCCCATCTCTACTTTGTCATCAAGCGTCTGGAAGACGTGGAAAAGTGGCTTCCCGAGGTGATCCGATGTGTGGGCTGGGACAACCCCGTTCTCATGTCCAACTTCTTCTCTGTCGTGTTCATGGCTAGTACCGGTCTCAGAGAGGGTATTGGTTTGCCCCAAATGACTCCTGGACACCTGTACCATGAGCATGCCACCGTCGCTCGACAGAGACTGGTGGATGCTAAGCTGCAGGCTCCTGTCAACACGCCTGATTCGGCCACTTTCCTCAGTGCCGTTTCCATCGCCAACAAGATCTACGATCGAATGGATCGAATCTTGGTGCTCATCAAGGCCATTGTCGGAGAGCAGTACTCGCATCATGATTATTACATGCAGAAGATGTTGGAGAACATGGCCTAGGCTGTGTTTTTAGAGACATGACGATGAAGGATCGTACACCGCTCTGTACGAGCACCAACTAACATTAAAACAGGTGTTTGATTAACATAGAAGTAATAGAATATAGATTTTATCCTGGGGGTGTAGACACAGTATACGAGCTCACGGTATCTTCATACATAGTGAAGAAATGTAGAAGACAGCACTTGCAGTCAGAATACCGGTACTCATAACCCCTATTGATCACAGTTAACTAATGAACCACTGTACGTGGACATATAGCTGTAAATGAAGCAAAATAATTATAGCTAGAAGTCTACAAGATGTTGGATAGTACAATTGAGATGCAAGAATGAAGTGAACTCTTCAGGTTCAATAATGCATCCGGCTAAAACACCTATTTGGTTAGGGATGGTTCCATTACGAAGTACAAACACGTATCCAAAATACCAATGTTGTACGAACTCACATGTCCACACGGCTGCTTCCGTATAGAGAACACCCCACCTCCACATTTAGCTCCATGGATTTAGTCCTCAAGACATGCTCTAAACTCACACTAAAGCAAGCGAGTCTCGTGGCCAGTTGACTGAGATGAAAAACAAGAGAGCTGAGCTCATTTCGATAAAAAAACATGTCGTTTTCACCCAGAAAAAAAGATATACACCCGGGGTGGGACTCGAACCCACAATCTTTGGATTAGAAGTCCAACGCGTTAACCATTGCGCTACTCGGGCCTGATTGGTGCGTCGGGAGGGTGTTGGGAGGATTACAGGTCACGTGCACAGGGTTAGGGTCCGCGATCTAGACGTCCTAGAGCGTATCTGAGAGTCGTGGTAGGTAATTCAGGATCATAGATTACGATTTAGCTAGAAAAACCTACAATAAACCAATTTATAGATGGTTTAATTGCTTGTAGAAGTCTCGTTTTTTCAGTCACATGACCGAAAGCTTGAGTTTAATTTCACAACCTTATTTAAGTGTAGTGGAAAAGTCGGTTTAAAACCATTTAATATGGGCTAGGTCGGCTCGTAAAGGGCGTTACTAGACGTATATAGGCGTTACTAGGCGCGGAAATCCTTTTGAAGCGAGGCGGGGCAATGAGGGGCTGATATTTTTCATTTTGGTCGGTTTTCGGCTATTTTCCAGTTTTCCAAATCCAATGACGTTCACTTCTGTCTCTATAGAAAAGTGAACAAATAATAATTGAAATAAGTGGTCGCATGCAAAGAGGAGAAGCTGACGTTTTCTCCTTGGTGTCTAACAATATATGATCTGTGTTTGTGGGCGTATTGTAGCGTTTCAGGGCAGTTACTTAACATGCAACAGTGGGTTACATAAGACAAGCTTGGACTGACCTCAATGCTACTATTTCAGAGATGTAAACACTCACTGATAGCGTATTAAGCCCCCCATCACCTTTAGAAGCCCCGTATAGGGCTCCAAAGTGTCTCTTCACATTCCAAACAAGTTAGCCCATGAAACTATGAAGCGTTGGGGGTATATGAGCTGCAGCGGCACGAATAGTGGTTGTATTTAAAATCTGAAAGCTGTGGAAGACTCCCCGAGTCCAGGAGATTCTTTTGATACCCATAACATCTCTCTTTCACTCCTACCAACCCGCCCATCTTCTGCGCAGTTTCATATGCAGCCGCCGTATTAATAAACCGTTGGCCTGAGGTTCGCGCGTGCTGTAAATAATTTTTATGCTGACGTTTGATGAGTCTTTTGAAAAAAAAAAATTACAAAAAAAAGGCCGTAAAAACGCGCCAGCTGGCCAATTACAAATCCAGAGGTAGTCTCGGACTCGCCGCGTCGGCGCGGTTGCACCAAGCGCATTTATATGACGCTAGGACCCGCCACGCAGCTCGTGTGGCGGGACATCTAAAAATAGCTCTCCCCGTTGCCGGGTAGCTTTCTAGTTGAGAAAAAAACGCGACCATGGGGCATGTTGTCGGCTAAAGACCGGGGTGTAGAGGCCACGTGCAAACGTCGTTTACTTGCACCAAAAAGTGTTAATTTCACTTGGCCCCAAAATTCGCAGTCATATGTGGAGACTCAAGGTTAATTTGGCAGCTGACAAATGAGTTGCGGAGCGAGTTGTGAGCGAATAATGGGGATGCAGGCAAGGTCAGGGTGTAGAAAGAAGCACGGCTGAGGGGGCGCTTTCAGGTGACGTTTTTTTTTTGGGGCCATCGGAGATGAAAAGTCGGACTTTCAAGCCCCATTGGCGTCTTCATGTAGGGGAGGGATGGACATGTTGAGAGGGTAGGATTGGTCGTGGAGAGAAGAAAATTACATGGGAATGCTCAGAATTTCTGTGCGGTTTTAATGGTACTACTCTGGTCTCTCTAGCGTCACTAAATAGCCCCCAATATTCCCTTTGTAAATACTGCTCGCAGATAAGCTCGGCTGACTAACTTCCAGGGGTTGACTTCTCCCAACTAAAACAAGGAGTCCGAAGAGCGTGAGGAAAGAGCTGTAGTGTTTATATCGAGCAAGAGGGGAAGGATGGGGGTGTATATATACCGCGGATAAGCGTTTTGTACCCCTTTCCAGCTTGTGCAAAATAAGCTTCTCTTCAGTCCCCCCACCCACACCTATCGTCTACCACTTATCACCTATTAACTGTCTCTCTCACACACTTCTTCTCCCCCTCACTCATAAGGTTTGGTGTCTTGCTACTGTAAAGCACACCACACTTGTTGACTACACCGAAACGGAAAAAGAGGACGTGACGACGTGATAAACAGCCCAACACACGAGCGACTTTGAGACGAGAGACGACGAACCAACGTATCACGTGACACACCGCAACACACACACACACACACACCACCGCTCTCTTCCCCCCCCTTTTCCAAGCTTCCAAAAATGAACGGATCTTCTCGCATCCTGTCGCCGCCAGAAGACAACCTGGCTCATCAGCAGGCGCTTCACCAGCAGATCCACAACCTGCTGCCGTCGTCGCCGTACACAAAGGGCCCACAACACCACAAAAGCCCCGCGCAGTCCACACCCTCACTGACCACTTTATCGCCGTCCTCTCACAACTCCGCATACCCCTCCACACCCCGACAGCGGTCCATCACGCCCACCGTGTCCATGTCGTCGGTGCCGTCGACCGCACCAAAGTCGGTCACGTCCGTGGCGCCCATGCCGGTGGCAAATCTCGTCATGAACCGCCAGGCCGACTCGGACAAGTCGCTGTACAACATGTGCAAGACGATGCGCGACCGGTTCCTCGATATCGACGACATAAGACCGTTTCTGGAGCCCTCGGAGCCCCCGTCGTTGGTGGCCGTCTGCGCCATCACCCAGCTGCCTCCCTCCATCCCGCTGGATCCCGTCACACAGCTGTGGTCCATGTTCCGAATGGGAGCTCCCCTGTGTATCCTCTTCAACATGCTGCAGCCCAAGACCCCTCTCAACGTGGATGAGGACGCGACCGCCAACAGGGCGCTCATTGACATGCGCCAGTCCAAACACTTTCTCTACGACTTTGTGCACGCCTGTAAGGCCGAGCTGGGCTACTCGGACGACGAGCTGTTCACGCTCTCCAATCTCTTTTCGGAAAACACGGGCGATCTCATCAAGGTGATGCGCACGGTCAGCATGGTGGTGGAGACGCTGGAGGCTCGCCACCTGCTGCCTCCCAAAACCGCTCCCCCAACACCTCCCGTCATTCGAGACGCCCGATACAACGTGGTCCAGGAGCTGCTGCAGACGGAACGCAAGTACGTGCAGGACCTGGAGGTGCTGCACGACTACCAGAACCGGCTGCTGGAGGCGGAGATCCTCAACCCGGACACCATCCACCTCATGTTTCTCAACGTGGCGGGCCTGCTGGACTTCCAGCGAAGGGTGCTGGTCGGCATTGAACACGTGTGCTCTCTGCCCGTGGAGCAGCAGCGGTTCGGCGCGCTCTTCCTCAACATGGAGAAGGACTTCCACATCTACGAGCCGTACGCCCTCAACCAAAAGGCGTCGTCCGACCTGGCTGTGCAGGAAGCCCCCAAGCTGACGTCTCTGTCGCACATCATCGAGCCCACCTACGAGCTGCAGGCGTTCCTCATCAAGCCCATCCAGCGAATCTGCAAGTACCCATTACTGCTGCGAGAACTGGTCAAGGTGTCGTCCAAGGACCATCCGTTTGCCAGTGAGCTGCTGGCCGGTCAGGAGGCCATCAAACGAGTCACCAACCGAGTCAACGAGACTCAGCGACGGGTGGAAAACATGGTCATCATCCAAAACCTGGTGGACCGGGTCGATGACTGGAAGGGCCATAACATCAACGACTTTGGCAACCTGCTGTTTGAGGGCCTGTTCATGGTGGCCAAGGGCGACGTGGAGCGCGAGTACCAGGTCTATCTCTTTGAGACCATCATCCTGTGCTGCAAGGAGCAGGGCTCGTCTCGAGACAGCAGAAAGAGCAGCAAGACCATGAGTCTGCCGTCGAAAAAGTCACGAGACTCGAGCTCCAGCACGAAGCCACAGCCGCAAATGTCTCTCAAGGGCCGTATCTACATTGCCAATGTGACCAACGTCATGCCCGACTCTGAAAACGGCTATCTTTTGACCATTGCGTGGACTGGTGAGGATGCTCCTGGCTCTTTCACGATGCGGTTCCGACATGAGGAGCAGCTGCGGCAGTGGGATGCCACCATCACGGAACTGGTCAACACGTATCGCCAGGAGCCGTACGAGTCGCATTTCTCGCCGTACGTGGAGTCGCCCATCAGCAGCAGAAACTCGCAGCAGAGCTCGCACATGTCGGAGGAGCTGGAGCGAATGACGATTGGAAACCGGTCGTTATCGGGCACTGTGCCGAAAATGGGCCCCCGACAGCCCTCCACCACGTCTATCAACGGCATGCCCGGTGCCAACGGTATGATGAACCACAGCTCGGTGTCTCTAGCCAGCAGTAACGGAGGAGGCATGAACCGAGCCCGATCTGCATCCACTCCGGGCTATGATGACCGACAAGCGCCCAATGCCCAAATCAAGGTCAAGGTCCAGTTGGACCAGGACGCCTTCATCATCATGGTGCCTATCAGAGCGACTTACGACGAGCTGATCAGCAAGGTGGAGAAGAAGGTGGGAACTTGTGGAAAGGTGGTGCCGCATCCTCTGAGAATCAGATACATGGATGAAGATGGCGATTACGTGACGATGCGTTCCGATGAGGACTTTGTCATGGCGTTGGAGCAGAATGATTTGGACCAGTTGAAGATTTGGGTATCAAGTTAAACACACACTGGAGTGAAAGGAGTGCTCACTTTGTGTGAGACTTGGCTATACCGCCACGACTCAAGAGCGAGTCACTGTGCATTCTTTACCACCCTCACTCACCCGGCGGAGTTCGACTGCCGGAAGATGCACGCTGCAATTTGCAAGACGATATAATCAATGTTATTTATGTGAATATGGAAAGGTATGATAGTGGAACGTAGCTGAGAGGATCTGTAATGGCTTGTGAGCTGATGAGAGTTACTGTAGTTATAGATGAGAGCTAGGCAATCATGTCATGTGTTCTTGCTAACCATATTGGTATGTGCATTGAAGAATACTTGTTTGATACAAGTGTGTTATGTATATCAGCTTCACTTGTACCATTGGGTGTATCTTCCTACACAGCTTTGTTGTCGATGAGTGTTAATTTAGCTATATTCTGAATTCGACTCCAAACCTGTCAAGCTCACTGACCTCTACATACAATAAACATTCAAGACAAATACATGACTGTGTAGATTTTCTCTTGTTTATTAACACATCATCATAGTATACCCCAACTGTTGCCAAATGGCCAGTTTTTAAGACGATATATTGTGGGGTGTAAGTTTACGTATTTTACTTAGGTTGGGGAAGATAGGCCAAGTATCTTGCAGAAAGCTCAGAAGTGGCTAAAACTTATTCAATGAAGTCCCCATCATTATTCAATAGCTGGAATACGGTGAGACACCACCAACACTTGTACAGTTAAAACTACGATACAGCTCTACAGTCGCCTGGATCAAAAAAACATGAATTAAGACATACGTCTTGTGAGTAAATACAATTGTAGATGCGTGAGCACCGATTATGGATGTAGGCCATGCGCGGCTTACTGTACTCCTGTACCAAGAGTGTACTAAAAAGCTCTCGATTAGGGCGCTTAGGTCATGGAGTACTTGGGACCATCACCTCCCTGAGGCACGGTCCAGTTGATGTTCTGTCCAGGCACCTTGATATCGCAAGTCTTGCAATGGATACAGTTCTGTGAGTTGATCTGGAATCGAACACCGTCTCCAGCCTCGTCCTCAATGTACTCGTACACTCCGGCGGGGCAGAATCGAGCCTCCACACCCTTGTACTTTTCCCAGTTGTCGGCAGTGTGTTTAGCGAGGTCGGCTTCAGTGTTGATCTTGAAGGCGGCGTCAGCAGGGTCAGAAGTCAGCTTGAGATGCACGGGCTCGTCTTCGTCGTGGTTGGTTCCGGTTCTGGAGACAGAAGTCAGCAGATCGAAGGACAGCTTGCCGTCGGGCTTGGGGTAGTCAATCTCCTTGTGCTTGGAAGCGGGCTCAGTGGCAGCAGAGTCGGTGGTGGCATGCGAGAAGGTCCAGGGGACTCGTCCCTTGAGCAGGAAGGTGTCGATTCCGGACCACAGCAGACCTCCCCAGTTCTTGAGGGGGTTGTGGAACGAGGGTCGCACGTTTCGCACCTCATGCAGCTCCTTGTGGATCCAAGAGTCCTTGAACTTCTGCTCGTAGTTGGCCAGATCGATGGTCTTGAAGAGCTCGGGCTCGAGATCCTCGGCCTCAGCAACAACCAGAGGGTTGCCAGCCTCGTTCTCGGCCTGGAACTGCTCCCAGATGGTCTCAGCAGCCAGCATACCAGACTTCATGGCAGTATGGGTTCCCTTGATCTTGGGAACGTTGAGGAAACCGGCAGAGCAACCAATCAGAGCTCCTCCGGGGAAAGAGAGCTTGGGAATGGACTGCAGACCTCCCTCGTTAAGAGCTCGGGCTCCGTACTGAATACAGGTTCCCTCGGACAGAACCTTGGCGAAGAAGGGGTGGTGCTTCATTCGCTGGAACTCCTTGAACGGCGAAATGTAGGGGTTCTTGTAATCGAGACCAGTGACGAGTCCAACGGTCACCAGGTTGTCACCAAAGTGGTACATGAATCCTCCTCCATAAGTCTCAGAGTCCAGAGGCCATCCCAGACCGTGAGCAACGTATCCAGGCTTGAAAACCTCATCGGGAACCTCCCACACCTCCTTGATACCGATTCCGTAAGTCTGGGGCTCGGAGTCCTTTCGCAGATCGTACTTGGAGATGGCCTGCTTAGTCAGAGAACCGTGGCATCCCTCAGCCAGCAGAGTGGTTCGAGCGTAAAACTCCATACCTCGCTCAAAGCTGTCCAGAGGCTTACCGTCCTTGCCTCGTCCCATATCGTTGGTAGCCACTCCGACCACCTGTCCGTCTCGGTAGACCAGCTCAGAAACAGAGAAGCCAGGGTACACCTCAACACCCACCTCCTCGGCCTTCTCGGCCAGCCACTTGGTCACCTGGTTGAGCGACACAATGTAGTTCTTGCCCTTGTTGTGCATCTGGGGAGGCTCGGGAATGGGAATGGCGTACTTCTTGGTGAAGAATCGCATAGTCTCCTCAGTCACGGGAGTCAGAGGCTCGGGAGGATCATCTCTCCACTCGGGGATCAGCTCATCCAGTGCTCGGGGCTCCAGAACGGCTCCAGACAGAATATGAGAGCCCATATCGGGGGCCTTTTCAAGCACAATGACTCGCAGATCGCCATTGCCGTGCTCGTTGTCCAGCTGCTTGATCTTGATGGCAGCAGACAGACCGGAGGGACCTCCTCCGACGATAGCCACGTCAACAAAGTCCTTCTCTCGCTCGGCGTTCAGAACCTCGAGCTCCTCCTCGGTAAACTGCTGCTGTCGAAGAACGGAAAAAGTGGAAAAATGCGAAACCGCACGAGTGGTGGAAACTCGCTGGATCTGTGTGATGGAGGGCATGGAAGCTCGAACGGCACGAACTCCACGCACCGCTCGCTGGGGCTTGACCCGCAAAAGCCGGGACGATCGAATCATTGTGTAGTGTAGTGTGTGTAGTGGTGAATCAAAGCGTTCCAAGCGCCAATCTATATATCTTACGGGGTGGGTAAATAAAGTTAGCCGTTCGGTTGTTGGTCGGTGAGAAAGGGGATTGTGTTTCAAGAGACGAGTAGTCGTGATAGAGCAGTTTAGGGAGTAGTGCGAGAATCACTGAGCTCAGGAGATTCTATTCATATCTATAACCACCAACTTCTTCCACTTCCAACCCCACTCACTGATCCCCTCTAATCTGCCAACCAGCCAATAAAACGCAAGGTGATTCTCTCCCATCAGCAAACTTAGTCCACGAGAACGAGAGAGCTCCAAAATACCAAGGGCCATAATAACAGGGCTCAGAATAACAACTAAAATAGTGCATTGACGATCGAGACCCCTGATCAGCACAAAAACTACATCTCAAATACACATTTTCTACTCTCGTCTTGTCAATATCATAACCGTTGCATTATATAAATAAACTCTACTTGCTGTTGGCGGTACTTGCTGCTTATAGTGGCTGCTGTTAGGGAAGGAAGGGCATGCAGAAATTTTACCCGTCGCTTGTGGGGTAGACTGGGGAAGTGAGGGCCGGAGTAAGGGGGTGATATGCACTTCGGCGGGTGTTCGGGCAGAAAAGGGAACGTCACGTGACCAGAGCAAAAAATCGGTCACCAGAAAAAAAAATACCAGCCCAAACATGACCGTGCAAATCACGTGGAAAGGTGTGTTTTATCCTTTCAACCTCCCTAATCCAGTCCCTCCCAGTCTTCCATCCTCCCAAGCGTGTCCTCCTCCCAACTGTCACCACTTTTGACTTTTATACCGTTTAACCTTGGACTGAGTGCACCGCATCCGAGGACCGGAAGGTGCCGAGGCCGAAAAAGGGCCGAGACAAAATTCCAAAGGAAAAAACAAGACACAAGTCAAGTCAAAGCCCACAGCAAAAACGAGCCATAGCAAGAGCAAAATCTCAAAAGGGATGGGGTATGTCCAAAGTAATAGTTGTGTGTATGCCTCATGGTTCCTCCTAGTTGTTGTCTCGCATGTAATATGTTGTGTGATGCTAACCTGTGTTGTTTGTTCATGTCGTTATCGCTGTGTGTTTGTCCATGTTCCTCCATGCTGTTGTGTATCATCCGGTGCGTACCTGCGGTCTTGGTACATGCAATCTCATGCATCCGTCTCGAGCTCTCCTCCTTACATCTAAGCATCTCCCATCTCCACGTCCTGGTCGGTATTGTTAGTCTCGGCCTCGGTAGTGGCGGCAGCGTAGGCTGAAGCGGCAGAGGCCTCGGAGGCTGCCGAAGCTGCAGCTGCAGCCTCAGCGCCAACAGGGACCTCACCACCGCCGTAAACTCGCTGCTTGACTCGGTTGATGCCCTCGCACCAGCCCTCGGCTCGTTCCAGCGTGCCGTCCACGATGCTGATAATGTTGCCCAGCATGTCGAGCGCCTCGTTGGCCAGGATGAGCACCTTGCCGCCGGCCTCGACCTCGATTCGGTGTCGTGACAGCTGCTCGTCGGACGGTCCCTCGGGAACAGGAGACGACACAGTGTTAGTAGGAAGGGGAGGGCCCTGGTGGTCGGGAGTGACACACTCCTTGGGCGAGCCAACAGGCGACTGAGAAGCCGCAGGAGACCGAGTGGGTGTGATGTTGGTGGAGGCCGTGGTGGAAGCCCATCGAGAGGGCAGGCCGAGAATGTAGGTTCGAATGTGCGATCGCGCGGGCTCGGGAAGCGAGTTGCCGGCGTACTGGCTCACCACCTTGATGATTTTTCTGATGGTGGACACCACGTCCGCCTTGAGAGCGGTGATGGAAAGAGCAGGCTCGGTGGACGGCGGCTGATGCAGGTACGCCTGGCGCTCGTTGTGCGGCACGTGGTTGGCGGCAATGGACTGCGCTAGCGAGTATGCGGTTTCCTCGGCAATGGCGCCCTGCAGCTTGGTCACTGTGGAGGCCAAGTGGGCGTTGGCCAGCTTGAGCAGATGCAGGCAGTATCGCAGCCGCTTTCGCGAGTCCTGCGACAGCGACGCCAGCGACGTGGCGCTGATGAGCACCTCCTGCCAGGCCGATCGGGGCTGTCCTGGCCGAGGTCCCGCCACCGTTGCTGCTTGAGGAACGGGGGACGATGTGGCTCTGGAGGCGGCTGCAGAGGTGGAACCAGAGGATGTAGAGGTCGACAGAGCCGGCGAGGGAGGCACGGGGCTGCCTCTGTTGCTGCCTCTGTTGCTGCCGCCACTGGGGTACCCTTGGGTCTGGATACGCATGCGGAGCCCCTGGGAGCCCACGTCCACGCTGTACTGGGTGCCGTTGGTGTCCGAGTTCTGGATGTCGTCGATCCCGGACTTGAGCCGCTCAAAGTCGTGCAGAGACGACTTCTGTATCAGTGGAGGCGCGCCGTTGGAGGCCATGTGGATGCTGGCTGCGTCCAGCGACTTGGAAGACAGCGCCTTGGGCATGTCTGTGTTGGGGTCGTGAGGAGGGTCGGCTGTGTTGGTGGCCCACCGCTCTACTATCTCGGCGCCGTAGCGGAATCGAGGGCTGTAGGATTTGGAGGACTGGTAGACTCGGTTGAGAAACGACGCTTGTCTTATGCCGTCGTCATCCACAGAGGGGGTTCGCGAGTGGTAGGGGCTGTCGCGAGTGAAGGTCTTGTTTTGCTGCGCTTGGAGCCGGTGGTACTGGGTCTGCGCAAAAGTCGGGTTGGAGTTGGAGTGGTGGAGCTGAGATGATATGGACACCGCGCCTTTATCAGAGGGGAAGTTTGCAGTATCACGTTCATGTGTTTTGTGCAAGTTAGGGTTTAGGTTTGGGTTGGGTGCGTTGGGAGGAAAGGTCTGGGTTAGTATGAGGAGCAAAAAAAAAAAGGGAGTGTGAAAGACGTGTGAGGGGGCGGTGGAAGGGTGTTTGAGACGACAGAGAGTGTTCTGGGGGGTTTGGGGCCGGTTTCCGGGTGTTTCCGAGCTTTCCAGGCGCGTTTTTCGCCCGTTTTCGCTCCCCAAGACCCCCTGTAGTTGCTCTCACTATTGTCGCCTTGTGAGGGTGCACTGCATCTGTCAAACTCAAAAGTCGCAAAATCAGACGTCATTCTCATGTGATAGTTGAGGTGGAGAGGCGCTACCCTTGAGACACTGTGGCCGAGACAGAAAAGATCGGCGATGTGATTGAGGTCAACAAAGTGCAAGTAAAAAGAGCCTGACAAGGTGAGACTGCTGGGCTTGGAGGCACCTGAAAATAGTGCCAAAAAATCCAGCGTGCAAAATTACGCTCTTGTGAAAAATCACTCATCACCACCACACACTGTCCTCAAATAGGAAGCCAAGTGGACAAACTGGGACGTGTTTGGTCTGGTTCAATACGACCCCAAAAAGAATAAAAAAAATGGCCGTATGGAAGAAGCTGACAGCTGCACCTCGTATTTCATCTTCCGGTCGGAGCGGTAGCCGGCATGTGTCATGTCTCTTCGGAAATTTACTCATTGTCTTTCGCTTTTTTTTTTTTTGTCTTTCATTTCTCTTTGGCATGCTTTCTCCTCACTCAACAATGCTCAACAGGCAAAAGGTCCGAGCATGGTTTTGTTGGCGTTGGGAGCACGACTTTGTTTTAGCTCACGTGCAGACCGCTTGGGTTTTCACGCTCACTTTTTGGCACCTTGAAAAAGCCTAAAGGCTGGAAAAAAGACCCTGATCGTCAATCACACGGCAGAATGTGGTTATCATGGCACAATCACGGTCTCGGGCATAATCATAAGCACGACCCACATGTAGCGGGGTAGGAGAATCACATGCAATAATGTAGCGATATATGTCTGAGAGTAGCTCCATGATTACGCAAATTCATGCCACAAGAACACCAGACTCAGCATGAAAAACCACACTCAGTAAAGCCGTGAGTATAGGGAAGGGGAGAGCGAGAAATGAGACGACAAAAAAAAAGAAAACATCCAAACACGAAACACGAAACACGAAATACCAAGACTGATACCTGATACTGAAATACCGCAATCACAATCACCATCTTCAAACACTTCACACTTCACTTCAAGCACACTTCTATCACGTCATGCTGTTATCAAACCCCAAAAAAGACACTGTTTCAGCTGAATGAGACTGTCAAAGTCACTGTCAGTGCCATTTCTGGACGTCGGATTAATCATCACGTCAAAAAGTCCTTTCACATATCTACTGTTATACTCACATCACTGTAAAGCCCCTTCAAAGGCTGGTAACCGGGCTGGATCTGGATAGGCACCTCAAACGGGTTGTGAAGCCGTGGGGGAGGCGACGTGACATGTCCAGGATGCGTCACGTTAGCAGAGGCCGATCCTGAGGTCGATTTCAGGTTGCCCAGAGTCTCTGCTGCAAAGTAGTCGTTCTGGCTGTATCTGGCGGCATTGGCGGCGTTGGAGGCGTTGACGGACGAGTTGGGGGCATTGGACGCATTGGGGGCAGGCTCATCATTGAGAATATCCTGAATCGAGCCCCGACGATGGTTGCTGCTGCCACTACTCACGCTCTTGATGCTGGCGCCATCGTTGCAAAGGCTCTGGATGCTCACCCGGTTCGTGTTCATGTTCATGGTGGCCAGAGAGGCGTTAGACGAGTCGCCCGAGCTGGACGATAGCAAAGGCGGAGGCGAGGGAGTGTTCATTCTGGAGAAAAAAGTGTTTTTTCGATAGGAAGCGTGTCTTGTATGGAGGTGTTGCAGGAGTGCTGATGAAAAACGCGGGCTTGTTGGTAGTCGGGTTTTTGGGACTGTGCTTGTTGAACTGGCGCTGAAAAGACGTACTTGATAGGGGCTCTTCAGAGGGCGTGTGTATGCTGCTGTATCTTGAGAGTCAAGTGGATTACCCCAGAAACAGTAATCTTCCGTTGTATTTTTCCGTGGGGGCAAGCAAATTAACTTCGTCCACTTTGGGTCTAAACTCTCTTTTTAGTCTTTCTGGCCACACAACTTACTCCTGCACACATAGCACATACATACATACCCCCGTACAGCCCAAGTCTGATTGGCCGAATGCGTACCTCACCTGCCTAGAAACCGCCTCGTCTGTACTACACTCCACTCCATACGCACACGTCCCCTGCACCCTGTCCAATCCTCTTCTGCACCCTGTACCCCACACTGCTGATCATCCCATGCGGGGTAGCTGAGACATGTCCGTAGTATTTTAGTCGATATAAGACACGGTTGGGGGGTGATAAATCGATTAAAAACGCCGGAAAAAGCCGTCGCAGCTGTCATCGCACTGATGAGAGGATCGGAATATTTCGAGTCTGCGCATTGTCAGTCTACCCGCGTTTCCCCAACAGCTGTCAAGCCCAGTGTATCCTCGTATTCAATAATAATTGTCGCAAAAATGAAAAGTTGTAAAATGTAAAAATCAAACAAGAGTTGATCGACAGCAAATCCCAACCCCCGTCGCTAGCCGTGTAGTAGAAAATCTGAATCTAAGTACTTGTCTTTCTCGTACTAGGACTCTACAATGTCCATGTGTTCATCTGCGATATGTGGGGAAAACCTTGTTCTGAAAAAAGGTGCATAGAATAGCCTAATTTCTCTCTGCAACAGAAAAGCTTAAAAAATGGGACCAAAATGGAAAAGGAACGATCCTAAGCAGGCAGGTTTTAGCAATGTCAGAGCGGTCAAAATGCATCGATATGCGTGGAAAATCACGAGAAATACGTCAGTGACGTTTTGAGGGGAATCCGAGCACCAGCCCCTCTTATCGTGACCCTCTGGCGGTTATCACATGGATGAGGGGAACCCGTTGGGGGGCTGGAACAAAGACATTTCAGAATATGCTTTCTACCCCGCAGACAGTCACGTGAAGCGGTGCTAAAAAACTAAGTGCCACAAGTTACAGATGTGGAGCTCTTGTGACGAAAACCGCAGCGCTGCGGGCTAAGTCAAAGAAAGACATTTACGGGCTTGGACGATGCCACATGATGCCACACATGATGCCGCAACCAGGCACACATATTGAGCATCGTCAATGTAGCTCTGCCTATACCCCTGCACTTGTCTCAGATTGTATTAGGACAAGATAGCGAGAAGTGGTAGAAAGTGTTCAAAGAGGTAGAGCCATGGGTTCTCACGAGAACTCATCGAAAACCCGGATATAATATCGCATATTTGATTATTTTCTGTTGACCAAACTCCTAGTTTATTTCTCGCTACGACAACTCTAACTAATAAGTCTAACGAGATAGTAGGGCCAAACGGACCGAATGGTGAGAAATCACTACAGGGGCCGGAAATTACCGACGAGAAGCCAGGAGTTGATGTGATGAGATATCAGCTGTTTTGCAGCCGAGAAAGTTGGAGTTTGTAAAAAAAAAAAAGACGCACATCATCGATTTTACGAGCTTCGGAGATCTGAGAGAGGGGAAAAAGAAATGACCCTTGGATACCTTTTTTGACATAATAAGAGATGCTCCGTCTAAGCGCTAGCATAATATTTTCTAGTCTATCTTATTGTACGAGTACGACGGTATTTCATTTCACGAAAAGTGCAGTGTGAGACTCTTCTATTGTTCTCTTTGCTTTAGTAATGTTCTGTCGTTCACTTTTGGTTGTTGAGAAACGAGTGAAATGATTTAAAGGGCCGGCTATCAATCTAATCATCTACCTTACTGAAACTCAAACGAATCCGGCTTGCCCTACTTGTACAGATACCCCCAGAAACCCATAACATCTGGCTTATGGCGATATATAATCACAATCACAAGTGAGACCCAGGCTGGAACCTCCTGTGAAACCTCATCCCAACCCTCTTTGTCGCTTTGTGAGTCTATGAAGCTCCCGAAACAAATGTCTTGGACGGACTCTTTTCGGCGAGCCGTCCCACCCTTGTCCAAGCCCTTGTTTCACTGGGGTTTATCCGAAAATGGGGGTTAACCGAGCTAACCGAGGTTGACAGATGACTAAGAGAGGCGCTACAGGGGGGTATGTGGGGTAGTCACGTGAATTAGAGCGTCACGTGCAAGGTACAATCGGAGATGAGAATGAAATGTAGTCAATCGAACAACAGGAGTGGATTTGGTGGACAATTCTCATTCCAAGGAATGTGTCAAATGCCAGATTTGTGATCGATAGCAGGTTTATATGTTGATGTCTTGTATCCCCACATCTCGTATTTGTCATAACCAAGGCATACTAATATCCAGACAAGGGCATGTATATGTCTTTTAATGACATGTTTGTGAATAATCGAATGATTCACTTTTCATTTATATGGAATAACATGTGGCTTTCATGAATGAGCATGACATCATCTCGCTTACTTGTAATAATACAAGTACACCCCCACACCGCTACAGACAAGATGCAACAATGAAATAATATCAAAAGAGCCATTAGCGTGCCCTGATTCCCCTGATTGACTCCAGGTTCCGATCGAGCTTCTTTTGCAGTTTTCACAGCTCCTCCGCTTTTTCTCGTATGCATGTCTCAATCAATGCGCATAACCAGCAAGCAATGAACAAATTTGTACAAACAACAAATCTCATTCCTGTGACCTGAATTTTTGTGCCGCGCTTCTCACGTGTTCGTCGAGCCTGGAATATGAGTGCACGTATAAGTAGCAAGTTTCATCAGCAGCAAACAACTATAGCATGCCCAAGAGCGCCTGTGCAGCTCAAGAATAATGCACAAGCAAGTGAATGTCAGGAACCAGGAACTTGCTCATTCGGAGTCTGTAGGTATATATTCATGATTGATTCTGTGCAGACGGAAATATATTCTAAATGGCCTCCAGGAACAGCGTTATACAACCCAACTATTGATAATGGAGCTACCCATAACAAGAGTGATACGAAAACACACGTGAGAGATATTCAGGACTTGTAGCTCGTTTATCAGTCACCAGTTAGCATATTAATGAAGTAGAATGTAGCTGAATCGTAGTATTCCAACCAGTACACACACCAAAATGGGATCTAACTAAAAAGTGAACAATCGACATTAAGGTTACTCCCAAAGTAAACTAACAGTGCATGCTTGCAACACAGAACTTGTTTACTTCCTCAACCACACAACAGCTTCAGTCTGCTTATAACAGCTTCAAACTGCTTGAAAGATACACACTAGATTAACCAAAGCGATACCCATACCAAGAAACCGAACACTTCACCAAGAAACACACCCATCTGTCGTCAGCCAAACTCATACACATGACATCTTATACCCCAACTACAAGTGTGATACCCACTTACTCACGAGATCCCCAGATGTACTCTTCGATAACCAAACGAATCGAGACACAGCCATCAATGGTGACGTACCGGTACTCGCACCATTACAATCCCATCTCAAACTACCGGTACCAGACGCAAGTCAAGATGCTCACCTTGCCTAATGTTGGGTCATATGACAAGTTTAGAGCTAATGATGGGTCGCACAACTATACCCCTTATGGAAAACGAGCTCTCCAACTACCGGTAGAAAGCTTGAAGCCGAGGTTTGTGGTACCACACGTTGACAGAGATGGAGATGTGGAAATGAAGGATGTGGACACAGTGCAGGACTCGTATGTGGAAATGAAGGATGAGCTAAGAGATATGAGTTTGGAGACGGGTGTGCCATGGAGTAAGAAGACGGTGACAGTGGTGGAGTATACAGAGCATGTAATGTATCGAGTTTAGTGTTAGTATACAATAGTTTGTAGTTCCATCTTCAGACATGAAACAAAGACGGGTGATTCTCAATATACAAACGGGTTTCAGTATTTGCCTTTGTCATTACATCATCATATGCATCGGCCCATCACGATGCATCCGATCTTAATGAGCTTAAAAACCCCAACAAGTTTCAGTTTTCAAACTCTTGCTCGATACTTCTACAAACCCCCATCTTTTATCCATGCAGCTAATAAATTAAACCTATACCATTCCACAGCGTACTGTACATACTCTAGAGACCCGCGACCTAGTCACCCTGTCGCATTTCCCGGCCATGCTGCTCCACCTGTCGTCGAAGCTCAGCCACCAACTGCTGATCCACCTCGGGCCGGCCCTCCAGCATCTGCAGCTGCTGCAACGCCTCGTTGTACTGTTGCATCTGACGCTGCAGTCGAGCCCCTCCTTGGGGAGGAGGGGGAGCAGCCACACCGTCCTCAGGAAGAACGGGGAGCTCCTGGGGCAGTTGGGGAGGCTGGATCGCGCCAAACTGGCCCTCGGGTTGTCCAAAGCCCTCCCGCAGCTGTCGCACATCGGCCTGTCGGAATCCCTCCCGAAGCTGACGCTGCTCCTGCTGATGCCGCTGCTCCAGCCCCTCCTGACGCTCCATCTCCAGACGCGCCATGACACGCTCGATATGGTGCACATGCTCGAGCTGTGCCAATGGGTCCATGCCATCCATGCCCAGACCATCTAGACCGCCATGGGGACGGCCGTCGGGGAACACTTCGTTGACAATATGTCGCACCCGTCGCTGGGCCGCAATCAGCTCCTCCAGCGTCGCAGTGCCCATGCCTCCTCCGATGCCGGCTCCAAGACCGGGACCCAGACCTCCGCCCAGCAGATAGCCCATATCCGCCTCGGCCAGCTGGTTGAGATGGGTTCTCAGCCGCTTGACCCCATCGCCGGAAAACACACAAAACAGCGCCTGGTGGTGCTGCGTGAACTCTGGCGGCGGCTCCCGGCAAAACTGACGGAAGTCGGTTCGCAGGAAGGCCGTCACGCCTGTCAGCGACAGATGCGTCAGCCGAGGACAAACGTTGACGAGCCGCAGCACTGCAGGAATGCTGATGCCGGCGCAGTACGACAGATGCACACGCTCCAACGACGCCTCAAAGCCGGACCGGCTGGCCAGGGCGTAGATGGCCGCGTCGGTGATGTTGACGCACTTGACCAGCCCGATTCGGCGCAGCTTGGTCAGCGAGGCCAGGTCCTCCACAGCCGCATCTGTCAGCTGACTGCAGTTGGCCACATCAATGTACTGGATTCGCTGACAAGCACGCACCAGCTGCGCAATGCCCGCATCGGTGATGGAGGCGCAGTGGCCGAGATGCAGGTAGTGCAGCGACTTGCCGAGCCGCAGCAGAGATCGTATGCTGCGGTCGGTGATGCGTGTGCACTTTGCCAGCACCACGTGCCGCAGTTTCGGTGCGCACGTGACCAGCCGGTCGACCGCGGCGTCCGTGATCGAGTTGCACGCCGTCAGATCGATGATCCGCAGTCGGTCAAACTGCGGCCGAGCGGGGAACCCGAGGAAACAGGCGTCCGTCACGCCCGTCACCTGGCCCACACGCAGCTCCCGCAGGTTGGGGAGCTTACGTAGCGCCTCTGTTGCCACCGAGCCCGACAGAGCACTGTTTTCGTGCAGATCGAGCTCCACCAGCTGCGGACAGTTGTCCACCAGTGCCATGGCGGCCTCATCCTCGACATTAGGGCACGAGTTGACCTTGATGCGCTTGAGCAGCCGGCACTCGGTTGCCAGAGCCACAATAGCTGCGTTGGAGATGTTGGCGCAACCAGTGGCGTACAGACCCTGCAGCCGTCGCTTGGACGGCAACAGAGCCTGGATCGTGGCGTCGGTGATGTGGCTCACGTTGGTCACATCCACCGACTGCAGCCCCGAGTTTTGCTGCAGCACGGGCACCAGGGAGGCGTCCGAAAGAGCGGTGCAGTTGGCGAGCGTCAGACGCTCCAGCCGCGTACACACCGCCACGCCGCTCAGCAGCTCGTCCGTCATCTCACCCGTGAGGTTGGTGAGGTTGAGACGCCGGATGTACGTCGAGTATGGCACTGTCTGCGAAGCCAGCGGCTGCTTGAGTGTGCGCAACAGCTGCTGCAGCCGTGTGAGGTCCTTGGGAAGGTGTGGTCGGAACCAGACCAGATCCACGCACGACATGAACCACGTTTTCGACACCAGCAGACAGCTGTGTACGTCACGACGCTCAGGAAGCATCGTGAAAATGACCGTCAGCAGCTCAGAGGGGAGCTGGTGCACGGGGGCATCCTTGTCGGGCTCTGCGGCGTCTGCTTCTGCCACATCGTCCATATCAATGTCCGAGTCCGTCTCAGCCGACTGGATGGAGTTGGATGACGATGATGTTGGCGAAGAGGCACCCGACCGGTTTACGGCCGAGCCTCCAGGGCGACTGGACGCCGATCGAAGAAGAGCCGATCGACGCAACGCTCTGCGGATGGAGTCGCTTTCCACCTGCTCGTTGTCACTGCTCGTGACGCTGGCCACGTCGTCCGAGTACATGGTTGTGGGTATCAGTTAGTGTAGATGTAAAGCTGGGTTAGTTCTGACAGGTGAAAATCCAAAGTGTCAAGCGGTAATGGATCAAAGGTGTCAAGTGGCAAGTGGCAAAAAAAAAGGAGATGTGAAAGAATGAAGGCCGTAGGTACCAAGTTGCACTGTAGTACATCTGTAGTCATGCAGGTACTGTACTAGCAAATCTGATCAGTCAGCTGCAAGCAAGAGCACTAGCAAATCACAACATGACCACAATCCCAAATAATACCATCACAAAATGCCACCAAAAAACCACCCCTTAGTCCACCACAGTCCTCTCAGCAACTCACTCTTTGATCGACAAGTTTGTCTGTCTAGCGTCGTTGTTGATGAGCGGCTGAGTTAGTATACTGTAGCCGAGCAAGGTGTAAACAGAACAAGTAAACAGTACAAGTCAATGTACCTGGATCGTGGCACGACCAACACACACATACTGGTAACGTTCACTCCAGCCAAAGCTGTTGTAAACGGGTCGTAACTGGGGTGTACTGATTTTGGGGCTTGCTTTTGCCCCCAGCTCGATCACCTCGATCGTACGTCATCACTCGATCGAAGTCATGTTGAGGGACAGCAGAACCAGTCTGAGCACCCCAAAAAACTCCACCACCCGTACCACCACCCAATACCACTGCCCAGCACCACCACATCACCATACCATACACATCATTGTGCATATGACAACATCCATGTCGATACCTCATCATACTCACTTGCAAATCTAGTAACACAAGATGCACAGCCTCTATTTGTGTCGCTGTGAAGAAAAAATGTCGCCCTTGCTGTTTTTGCTGCCGCTGTTGTTGCTGTTACACCAGTGTTGTTGTGACTGGTCAAAAATGTGTAAAGGGGGCGTCGTTTTTATCGTCGTGCTTGGTGAGACGTTGCCGGGGAAACTCGCTGGATATCTCGGAGATGAATGCCGCAAAAAATCGCACCCAAGAAAGCTCGATAAAGGTCTATTAGGTGGTTGTCGTGTGTGTATGTATGTACAGGAAACAAGGTGTTTGTGTGACCCTACGATACCACTTTAGGTTTGGATGTGAACAAGGTGGAGGGTTCGGAAAGTGCAGAAATATGGCTTGGAGGTAGGTGGATTAAGGTTTAAAACACATGGGGAGGACCGTGGCCCCGGGGCAAACTCAATGATACCAAACACGTGACCACACGACATACACGGCTCATTTCATATTGGCCTCAAAAAACCCAAAATAGACTCCTGTTCAAAAAACAACACCTTTTTGTTCAGCCGGGTTTAATTACATAACAGACCAGCTGGCCTTGGTGGCGTGTAACATGAGCCACGAGGCTTAGTAAAGGGGGTGCACATGTGATGTATATTTATGGGGCAAGCTTAGTCAGCACATCACATGACTGGCCTTCACTACACCTTGAGGCTGATGTCGTCACCCCTATTTGCCACCGTTTTCATTGGGAGCAAAATTCGAGAATTGGAAGGTGCAACATATTATCCAGTAGCAGTGCAGATAATTATAGCACCGCAACAGAACCACTACGGCTGGATTTGTCTCAATCAGGCGAGTCCAGTGGTATATACAATATGACATTTTGGGCCGAAATGGACTGGTTACACAATGGGCTACTCCAGAATTTGTCACAGCATTGGGAACGATGAAACCAACCAGTCACAACAGCTGTATCAAAATTGACTTTCATAAAACCCAGATCTGGGAAGTATGTCCGATCGCTTACGTAAGCCGTAAAAATCGCGCAGACTTAATTTTCCATACGGGGGATTTCTTTGCTGGCATGATTTTGATCACGTGACAGCTTATTCCTCCGTATTTTCACGATTTTTCATTGTCACAACCCCACCGTTCAAACCCTAGTTAGTGTTTAGAGAGGCTGTCAGGGTTAAAGTTGTCGAGTCAACAAAAATTTCAACAACTTTGTTCAGACTCATAACCTGAGCCGAAAAAGAGACTCAAAAAAATAAAAATCCACAGCTATCAAATATACACACAGCTCTTGCATATACCTGCTCCAAGAAGCACCCACCATATCACCAACTAACCACCACCAGATCAATATGTCCCTAATCGCTCCGACTGAGTTTGGGTGCAACTTGAAGACGGACTTTGATGGCAACAAAAAACAGACAGCAGGCCAGACACGGTCAAAAAGAGAATCATAAAAAGCAAGTGTACGGAAAAGGGACGACAATCACGTCATCCGCAAGTGGAAGGTAATAAACGCTCGTTTATAACGTCTTCTTGCCGGATAAAGCTGGGTATATAAAGGTCTCTTTTGGCTCCCCCCGTTCGAGGTACGTGCGGGTCATGTATGGAAAGTGCACTACTCTCATCAGAGATGTCTAGAGAGCTGTATCACGTGTGATATCGTCAAGACACGAGTGCATTTTGTGGAGGAGGTTGCTTCGGAACTGGAAGACACGGCCAGTTATGTACGTTCCGGAGTTAAAACAGCGCAGCCTGGAATGGATGGTGAGGAGGCAGTTTGGTGGTAGTGGGGCCGTGGTTAGTATGAATGGGATATATAGACTCAGGGGAATCGAACGGAGGTTTTGGTTTTTCTCTGCGATGTGTATTTATTGAGTTACATGGCATTTATTGAAATCGCTACGGATATGGGCGGATCTCATGCACGTCCTAGATTGATGCTAGAATTATCAATAAAATCTTGAAAAATCTGAATTTTCGATTTTCCGAAATGATCACATTAATCACTAATTATCGTCATTTTTCAAAAATCCCACCACCCCAATCCTCCAAATCCGCTTTCTCCACGTCTCATCCCCTGAAAATGCTCAGCCGCTTATCTCCGGGGCATGAGTGCTTGCATGACAGATTAACCGTTGTAGACGTGACAGATCGGACGGAAACTCGGGTAGTATATTAATCCCGATCTGGCGATTGCAAAAAAGTGCCCAGATTTCGAAAATCTCGTCTTTTCGCCCCTCTACCGCTCAAATCGCGCGGGCAACTAGCTTTTTTTGCGTGCAAAAGATGATTAAGCTCATGCATATGTCGGAAAATAATTGCTGTAGATTTTTTGTAGATTTTGAGCCAGCTTAAAGACAAGACTTTTGGCACGGAGGTATAGACGTGTCTGGGCTCAGCTGACAACACTTGGAGCTGTACGGTATTGACACTTGCGCAATTGCAACCCTTCGACCTGCATACTACTTTTACGGACTATTTTATCGCTCTAAAACACACTCTACTCACAGAAAATGTCATTCACCGAAGAAGAATCAACTCTAGGTAAAAACCTGTTTACGGCATGTTCCTTCACCTCACGGCCCATTACCAACGACACTCACCTGGAAGTGGTGCGTCAGGTGCTGCGTAAAAACATCCCGGCCACTATCACCACCTCGGATCTGGGTCTGTTCACTGACGAGGAGGAGGCTACCAAGAAGAAGGAGATCATTCAGGGCGATATCACGATTGACGGAACCACTCCCTTGCACGTGATTTGCTCTTCCTTCCCCAAGGACGCGTCAGCTGATGAGCTCAACGTTGCCCTGGAGATGATGCGGGAGCTGTTCCAATGGGGAGCAGGATGGATGCTGCTGGACGAACAAGGACAGACCCCGGGATGCGTGGCGTGGGACAGAAGTAAGGGGGAGTCACGTGACTCGGTCCTAGCTTCTATCTACAACGAGGTTGTTTCTGCTGGAACTCGAAGCGAGGTTTTTCTGCGGCGAATCAACAAGTCGGAAAACGTCGAGTTTTTGAGCGATGAAGATGAAGATGAGCAGATGGAGGTTGACGAGGAGGAAGAGGAGGAGTCACGTGATGGCGAGGAGAGTGGAGATATCCAGCAGGCCATTGCTGATGCCATTAAGCAAGCTAAGGAGGCTGGTCTGGAGGTTGTAGTTGATGGACAGCAGGAAGAGGAGGTTCCTGAGCTTGTGGGTGACAAGAAGAAGGAACAGGAGGTTGATCTGGCAGGCTCGCAAATGGATTATCTCAAGGATAAGTTGACGTACACTGATGGAGATAAGACTCTGATCACGACTCAAAATGACGGAGTTATGATGGACTGGGAGGACGAAATCATGCAAAAGAGCGCCGATCTGCTTGTGTCGCGCGCCGAAAAGGATGGTGAGGGTCCCGTTGTGCTCAATATCGGCTTTGGACTCGGAATTATCGACACTTATCTGCAGGAGAAGAAGCCCTCCAAGCATTACATTTGTGAAGCTCATCCCGATGTGCTGGCCAAGATGGAGAAAGATGGATGGATGGAGAAGCCCGGAGTCACTGTACTTGTCGGTAGATGGCAGGATACTCTTCCTGAGCTGTTGAGTCAGGGAGTGTACTTTGACGGAATGTACTATGACACCTTTTCGGAAAACTACAGCGATCTGGTTGATTTCTTTGACCATGTGGTTGGTCTTCTGAGTCCCACGGGAGTGTTTTCCTTCTTCAACGGTCTTGGAGCCGACCGACAGGTCTGTTATGACGTTTACAAGAACGTTGTGGAGGTGGATCTGCAGGAGTACGGTCTCAATGTCGAGTACCAGGTGATCAAGGTGAACAAGGATGTCACTGGAGACGATGGACATGTTTGGGACGGTATTAAGCGACGGTACTGGGTGGTGGAAGACTTCTATCTGCCAGTTTGTACGTTTTAGTGCCCCATATATATTGTAATGAATGATGTATTTTAGCGTACTGTACACTTGCTATGGGTCCAACAAAAGAATTATATCACTCACGTCAACCTCTCCTACAGGTGCAAGGGAAAACCGTTTGACCAGCTGCATGTTTTTGTCAATCATTTTCTGGTACGACTTTCTGATAGGTTGAAGGTTGGCTTGAGGCAGCTGTCTAGTGCCAGTATTGAACTCACAATTGAAAGCAAGCCGTTTATAGTACACCCCTGCAACCTCCACAGACTCGTCCAAGTGTACAGTTTTCAATCCAGCCACTGGACGTTTATCAGGAATCATTTTTACATCCCAGGGGTGTTTGTAGAACGATTTCCGAGCTACCAGACCGCAGTAATTGACAAAAAGCAGCTCCCAGGGTGCTGTACCTTTGAGTCTTTTGAGTGGAGCAGAATATTCGAGATTTCTGCTAACAATAGCATCAGTCATATGGACTAGTCCTCCCACAGCAGCCTCGGGAAGCAGTCCTATAGGTCCATTGTAAACTGCAAACACTGTCAACATGGGTCTATTGCTAACAACAGCTGCTTGCACGACTTTTATTATCCATCTGTGTTTTCCTGTACATGGATTAATGCATATCATGACTGCTGGTTGTCCGTTTTCCTCCTGAAATTGACAAACCGCTGTTCGAACACACATGACGAGATGCTTGATTTCAAAACATTTGAAGGCCTTACTGAAAGTGGCTGCTTTCGTAAGATTGTCAATAAACAAGACTGTATAGTATTCTTCGAGTTTGTAGAGTGCAAAAAACACCATTCCAGGTTGCCCATATTGTGGATTCAAAGTATCTGAGCTCAAATGACGAAGATACAAATCCTTCCAATACTCAGTCACAAGTTTATTCTCCGTCCATTCTAGATCAAAACCTATTACTAAAGGACTTGTTTTTCCGAGATTGCTCCAGACAAGAACCTGTTCAACCACTGTGCTCTTAGGATTGAACCCGTAGTGTTCTCTAGCTAGTATGACTAGTTGGTCAGCATCCAAACACCCTTCAAAAACATGTACAGCCAAAATATCCCATGGCAAGACCGGGTTTTCGAACTGTGTTTTGAAATAATTCACGGCAGATCGAAAATGCACGTTATCAGCGTCAACTGAAACATGCAGTCGCAGGGTCTCCAAAACTCGGTCCGAAAGTTTCATGACATGAAAGTGATATGGTGGTAGGGGAATCGATTGATGAGTGTTTTTCAAGAGGTAAGAGATGTCATTTGATTGGCAAAATGTCACTTGTCATGAACTCCATGGGGCAATGATAAGAACTTAAAGTTGAAGCAGTAGTTCGAGTGAAATTTCAGTACCGTCACTTTAAGAATACTGTACAACTAGCTAATCACTAGATATGGCTTGTTTATCAAGCCGTTGAACAAAACTCTATACAAATAGATCAACTATTGTTTCATAAATGAACAAACTTTAATATATCCTCACTTCTGGGTGGTTCTTCCAAGAAACACTTTTTTCTTTTTGTTTTCATTTCCAAAAGCTAGAGTTTATGTTATCTTGACATATTAAGAGCCCTTTTCAACCATTTCTCTTTTATTATTCTTTATCTTGCCGCCCCAAAATCTTCCAACAAGTGATGCCTGCATTGATGCCTCAGCTTGATCACGCCTCAAATAACGCACGTCTGCAGGTGTGCAATCTGGCAGTCGGTGATTCAGGAAAAAGCCGATTTGAGATGTGCGCTTGTACGAAAGTTATACGGCTGAGTAACCTCGCTTTTTGCTGACTAACCACACCCTACCCTCCAATAACGTTCACTCCCGCCATTGTTATGCTGCAAACACGTTGACACATGACCTCCAGCGTTAAGTAGCAACCATAACAAGGTTCAACAAAGGCCGTCAGTGAACCCTATCAGAAACCTAGTGTCAGACGGCTGATGTGAGTTTCTGTAAGAAGAGACGATGATACGAATGACGAGAAGAGGCAAGTGCAACAACTTCGGGGGTATTAATCTTAGTCAGCCATACTAAACACTCATCAACTAACTACTCATTTAACCCTCCTTTCAACCACCTCTAGACCCACTCTGCATACTCGTACATACAAGGCAGCATTGCCAAAAGCAAATAACTCTGTATCACCAGCCATGTGCACCTGAGACCCCCAGGTATATATATAGACGATCGATCCTGCATTTCACAGCGTACACACACACATACACAACACAAAATGGGACTTGGAGACAAAATTGAGGCTGCCGTCGAGAAGATTGACGAGAAGGTCGAGAAGGTGACCAACCCCGACTATCTCGACAACAACCACGGAAAGATCCCCGAGGCCAACGAGCAGTTTGACCCTGCCTACGCTTCCCAGAACCCCAAGCCCGGTAACGCCGATATTGCTTCTTTCGAGCCTGCCTACGGAGGATCCACTGATTCTGCTCCCGGCACTGAGGCCACCAAGGACTGTGCTTACTAAGCGAGCACTGAGCGAAGCGAAGTGCGAGCGAAGTAAGAAGTAAAGTACTACAAACAGGAGGAGTTACAGACGATGAATTTAATATATTGATTTTTTATTACCAAACGTTAGAATGGTATTGTAGACTTGTTTGAGGGGAAGTTGTTCGGTGCATGGTCCTCGATTCAGACATGCAGCGAATGTGGCAAAATGTGTAGAATTAAGGTTTTAGATGTGAAATGTTTTGAGACTGGATTGAATGGAATTGAGGTGAGTTGGATTGGTTTTATCTTGGTGCTGTATTCTAGGAGCTCTTGGGATTCCAATAATCCAACTATTTTTCTCTTAGCACCAATATTGCCTCAGTTAGGTTCGTTCCAATATCTACTGTTCTATGTTGATAATATCTTCGAGCTTGTTTCATCACAATGACCACCTTGAAGATATCCAAACAAACGGCAAATCTGCACTTGTATGTGTCTCTAGCATGTCCGTTTGCTCACAGAGTGCTGATTATGCGAGATTTGCACAAACTGAATAATATCAGTGTTGATATCGTCGATCCAGTTTTAGGAGACAAGGGATGGTTGTTTTCTCCTACAAAGCCTGGATGTACCAGAGATTCAGTATATGGCTTTGATACGCTCAGAAAAGTATATGAGAAGACTTCCCCAGGTTACTCAGGCTCAGTTACTGTACCTTTGTTGATTGATAAATTCAGTAACAAGATTCTCAGTAACGAATCAGCAGATATCGTTGAAATGATGGATGGGGAGTTTACTGGGAGTATCAGAGAGTGTGTGGATTTTGTTCATGAGAATATCTCAACAGGGGTTTACAAAGTGGGTTTCTCTAAGGATCAGGAAAGTTATGATAAGAGTGTTAAAGAGCTTTTCAAAGCTTTGGACTCCGTTGAAGAGAAACTGAAGACAAACAAGTATCTTACTGGTGATACTCTTACTGCTGCTCATGTCTTCCTATTCACTACTATGATCAGATTTGATCCAGTCTATGTTCAGTGTTTCAAGTGCAACTTGGGAATGGTTCGGTATGATTATCCAGGTATTAACAGGTGGTTGAAACACTTGTACTGGGAACTTGGTTTTAAAGAGAGTACGGACTTCAAGCATATCAAGCAGTTGTACTATGCAAAAGCCCCATATGGTATTATTCCTGCTGGTCCAACTGATATTGAGGAGTTGTAGTTTTCATTAATAAAATCGTGGCACTTCTTTTACGCCCCAAATACTATGCAGACAATTACTCGTGTGTTCTAACAATTGTCTTTATCCTGTTACTTACCCCACAACCCAGCCCCATTTTGTCGTCTTTTGTACATTATTAAAGTTTGATAAGAACGATAAGGCAGGTGACGCATAACCACACCATCAGGGTGATGGGTGATGTGCTATAAAGAGGGGCTGTTTTCCAACAAACAGCTCTTCCTCTATCATTTTCCCTTTTCACAAATCTACCACATCACTACTCGTCCACCACCTACCACTAATCATAGTGAACATCCTTCTGTGTTACCCCACATAAACATCACCTTATCACACCACTCAACATTTTTGACTATTTATCTCTATTTCCTAACTCTTCTTCTTAACCAACACTCTCACCCCCTTCTCCCAATCACAATGGACACACACGTGGACGTCAAGCAGGAGGTGGACCTCAAAAAGGAGTTTGAGGACCGATCCAAGCGGTTGGGCATCAAAGTGGGAGGCCCTTTGCCTAACAACAACAAGGAGAACGAACACAGATCGCCCACTTCCAGATTTTTGCGACTACAGATGCCTCTCAGTAACCACGTCCGCTCTGTGTTCCAGCAGCTGGGCTCCTACGTCATCCTCTCCTACACTCCCCACTCGGTTGACGTGTACTTTCCGGACATGCGTCACGCGGCCATGGCGTTTGCGCACTTTGGGGGGCTGCAGTCGTCAATCTACCTACCTGTGGACGACGGTGTCGTGAGCGCTCTGGGACGCGTCGGCGTCAACGTGTATGAGGGATCCATCACGTGCAAGCCCCAGGAGTACAACTGGTACGCTCTCGTCGGTGAGGTCAGCCGGGTCGACAACTGCCCTCATACTGGCGACCTGAAGCTGCAGTACTACCTGTCGACTCGAGCATTTGAGGCTCTGCGTATCGACACGGACCTCATCAAGCAGTCCTCGTCTGCCCGCAAGGACGCCCAGCGTGAGAAGAACATCGTCACCATGGCGGTGGTCCCGCGGAAAAACACCATTGATCTCAACCGAGTGGCCAATGGTCAGGATACGCGCACCACGCTGATGATCCGAAACATCCCCAACAAGTTCACGCAGAAGATGCTGCAGGACTGGGTCGACGAGACGTCCAAGGGGACATACGATTTTCTGTATCTGCGGATGGATTTCAGAAACCGTTGCAAGTGAGTAGTCTGCGTTTTCTCCTCATTCTTTCTTAACTAACACAGTGTGGGCTACGCATTCATTTCGTTTGTGTCGCCCAACCACATTATCAAGTTTGCCAACGAACGATGCAGCAAAAAGTGGGGCTCGTTCAACTCGGGCAAGATCTGCGACCTCACCTACGCCAATATATGAGTATACTTGTTGATACCCATGACCGTGATACCACGCGATACCTCTTTGTTTGTTCCTACTAACACAGCACTCAGGGCAAGGAATGCCTTATTGAAAAGTTCCGCAACTCGTCTGTGATGGACCAGGATGAGAGCTACCGACCTCTGTTGTTTCATACAGATGGTCCTCTAGCCGGAGAGCCCCAGGAGTTTCCCGCTCCCAACTCCATGAACCGGAAGATGCGGTCTATTGCCAATCTGCGGCAGATTGGCGTGCTGGATCATTAGCACGATGGTCCCATTTGGCTATACTGCATTATAGATATAGATAGAATAGCTACAGGAGACAAAGGTATTTAATATATACTGTGGGCGCGGTAACAATGTTCCCAAAAGAACAAAGAAAAAAAGCTGAACCTTAAAGACTTAGTCAAAAAAAACTAGAAAAATCTGGCCTCAAAAGTGACCTTTTTCAGTCAAATTTGGTGCTGTGGGAAGGCATTTTTTGCGAAATTTGGGGAAAATACATAGAA
>BCKF01000006.1:629426-715416 GCA_001600515.1 Yarrowia sp. JCM 30694 | reverse complement strand
TGGGGGGGACCCTTATTATCCATCAAAAAATGAAAATAAAATAAAAAAACCTTAAATCGCCAAAAAAAGGTACATTGTTACCGCGCCCACAGTATTGTTTTATGTGTGTGTAGGAGTTGACGTTGACATCTAGTGCCAGAAATCACACTCTCCTGGGAATCATTTTACTACCTTCAGAATTTTATAAGGATGCCAATAGCTTGTGTATGTACCAAACTAAACGTTAGAGATAAAGTTGTTTACAGACTACGGGTACACGGATTGATGATGGTAAATCCAAGAGGTGTTCCCTTTTGACAGTCTGAATTGTTGTGTGTCAGAATCAGGGAGGCCACCTCTCGGTATATTATTACTACTGTTACGTAAGGTAAACCTTATTGTGTAAAACCCCTCTCATTGGCCAAAAATGCCCAAGGGTGAAAATCCTTATTGGGGCATCAAGGTTAGGGTAGTAAGCCCAGACCCTAATTCCTCCAACGCTAAATCTATTTCCGTGCACACATGCTCTCATCACGAGTTACCCCACGGGACATTTGCCACCGAATTGACTTCAGACGATCGAAGACAGCGGCTGGAGAGGAGGTTGGTTTGAATGGGGTTAATTCAGTTTGAGCCTGAGCCTGAGGAGCTGAAGCGGTGCAACTTACGTGAACAGACTGAGGTGGCCATGTGAAGATCACGTGATGGACATACAACTCACGTGAGTATCTCAAGTCACGTGACTGTTACGCACTCTCAACTGTCGTACTTGTAGTTCCCCAACTACGATACACCAGCAATACTCCAGTTATCCATGTTGTCCCCCATGCAGCCAACCTTAACCCCCACCTTAGGCATGGCTAAATTTAGACTGTGTTTAAGATGAGCCGTTGGGATCGTTGGAAAGCGGTTAGTAAGCATGTTTTCGGGCAGATTAAAAGGCGATTAGTCCGATTTTGTTGATGTCACGTGATTTACCTACTTTTTTTACCTCCGAACAGGTCTACTTTCGTTCACCATGACGTCACTCGGTCCCGTCGTATACCTTATCTTTGTTTGGCTACTGCATGTGTTGAAGCTACAGGTGAAGCTACCATGTTCAGCCGTTTGCCACCGTGGAAGACAGTAAGGAGCTCTATCGTAGCAAGGATAGTTTGGGTAGAGAAAGGAGCTGTTTGTGTTTGCTGTGGTATATTTATTGCTTGATTGGTTGTGGTTTGTGCGTGTAAAGCGGGTTGTGGGTTGATCAAATTTATTGTCCCATTCCATTCCATGCGGCACGGCAAAACATAGACCACAATCGTATTATACCAGGCTGCCAGGATGGTTGTACAAAAAACGACTTACCAGTAAGAGTATCAAATCGTACTCTGAGCAGCTCGCTACCATCGTTTAAATCGTATCGATCGAATCTCTTTGTTTACACAGCCCGCCTCTCTTCTTCTGCGGTTACCTTCTGCAGGTGGACGGGTCGACGCACGGGTACGAAACTTTGCTAAGAATAGTTTTTGTCCTGTAATTTATACCACCTGGTTGCCGTGAAAATTCAGACAGACAGGTCAGATTTGAGATCAGATCAAGATACAAACAGTGAGTGAGAGGTGCGACATGGGTCAATTGGTGGTGGGTCAATTGAAGTGAAATGTCTTCTTTATGTGGTGTTTCGTGTTTGACGTGAACGTGTTTACGTGACCTGATCCAATGTTACTATTGTTAGTGGTGTTTACGGTCGTGTTCAAGTGCCAATATGAATGGACTATGATACTCTGTTGACATACTAAAGACCATGTACACTGTCAACTACCTGGTACAGTTTGATCATGTCAGTATGTCTTCAATTTCAGACCTATAGTTACAAGGTTATTCCTGGTTTGGTTGATTTTTCCGATTTTTCCGATTTTTCCGATTTACTGCGTTAATTTTGGAAAAATCTGAACAAATCAGTAAAACTACAATTGTCTGTCTCTGAGGTCTATCACTCTCTTCGTCTGCTCATTTCCATATTAACCCAGTGACCAACCCCCACTCTTACGAAATGGAAGCCGTTGGCAACCCTTATGCCTCCACTGTCGATTTGAAAGAGCCCACAATGAGCTCATTTTTCGACGAGGTGGATGATATCAAGAAATTCATCAACCAATACGAACAAGCCATTGACTCTATTGAGACTCTGCACAAAAGATCACTTACTGAGATCTCAGAGGAGCAGGAAGAGTATACTCGAGAACAAATCGCTTCTCTCTCCAACGAGTCCATGTCGTTATCTCAGTCTCTCAAGGACAGAATCAAGACTCTTCAGAAGGAACGAGATGCCACCAAAAAAACCCAGGCTGAAAACCTCAAACGGCAGTTCATGAGTGCTATCCAGCGCTACCAAACTGTGGAAGCCACCTTTAGACAACAGTACAGAGAGCGAGCTGAACGGCAGTACCGAATTGTGCGTCCTGAAGCCACTGAAGCTGAAGTGAAGGCTGCTATTGATGATGTTCAGGGCGAACAAATCTTTTCTCAGGCTCTAAAAACGTCCAATCGAAGAGGAGAAGCACAGACAGCCTTATCTGAGGTCCAGACTCGTCATAAAGACATTCAGAAGATTGAACAGACCATGGCTCAACTCGCACAGCTGTTTCACGATATGGAGCTGCTTGTGGCTGAGCAGGAGGCTCCCGTTCAGGTGATTGAACAGCAGCAGGAGGCAGCTCAAGTTGATATTGAGCAGGGACTAGGACATACTAACAAGGCTGTGATTAAAGCCCGAGCGTACCGAAAGAAGAAGTGGTGGTGTGCTCTGATTGTGTTTATTGTTATCTGCTGCGCAGTCATTATTCCTGTGGCCATTAAATTTGCCCCGAATAGGAATAACAATAACTGAGACCATCACTAAGACATCATACAACTTCATTAATAGGCTCATTAGCTAGTACAAAACCAGTAATCACTAATATACTAATACATTATTATATAATTACATCCAAGTGCAGTCGTAGTATCACTTCATGATCTTGTGTTATCCACCATACAGAAATAAGCAGTAGCTAGACGTATTGCTTGAGACATACACGTCCGAAATCTAGTATACACACAATTCAAACTTGCTGACAAACCAGCAATGAGCATTACTTTTTTCCGTTTCCAATCATCATCTTATCTCTATAAAACTCTAGGACCGGTACTGGGATTATTTTACCGGATATCATACACTCTCCAACTAAATTAATAACACCATATTTATCCCCAACTATACACTTAACTGGTGCCACCAGTTACAACACGGCTTAACAAAACCAGTCCCAAGATGTCCCCAGAAACATCCCCAAATTCCCCCACCCTCCCACCAACAGTCCCACATCACTTATCGTGAACCCATGCACCTCCTCTGTATCTCAAATACGGCTAACGGTGGGGGTGAAACGCGTTTGGAAATTAAACCTAGCTTATACCCTGCAGCAAGAAATAACGCAGCCCAGATATTAAGCGAGATAGGAGGAGCAGTTTTTGCAAGCCGATAGAGGTCGGGAAGCGGTAATCACGTGACATAATATGCATATTTTGCCACCTGATACATGCCCACTAGTTCCCCACTGCCTTGACGCCTCAAACCCACCCTTCAAACTAACAGACTTGCTGCATGATTAGTTTTAGACTTTGACAACCGAGTGGGTCCATATACACACTGCGTGATAGGCAATGCCCTTCCACACCGACCTCCTCGACCAAAGATGAAATGAAATCAGTACCTCGAGTAATGCGACGCTACATCTTTCTTCTCCGTGTTACATTCCTCAGTTTGCTGGCGCTGGGCGTCTGGGTTTACCTCCCTCAAAAACTTGATCTCGTGCAGTGGTTTGATTTCTCGCAGTTCTACGTTGGAAACGTCAACAGCGAGCTGCTATTCGAAAGCCGCTTCCACACCTTTGTCATTGATGACACGGAATCCTGTCACGTGCCTCACTGGATCCCTACGCAAAACACAACAGGCACCCTTCTCACGATAAAGGAGGGATGTGAAGTTCCTGAAGGATGGAACGCAGTGTCCTACAAAGCTAGCACCCCCATGATTCTGGCACTATGGCAATGCTCCATGGGCAACAAAATGCTCTGCTTACTCATCCACAACTCGGGATCCACGCCATTTGGAGAGATCAAAGCCATGCAAACCAAACTCGACCCCTTGGTTCCACTGACAAAACAAACACTCGCGTTTGCATCAAACGAAGATATCAGCTGGCAATGTAACAGCAACTTTGTGCAATCGTGTCTGGTGGTCCCTGGCATTGCAAGTTACTGTCTCATGGAAAAAGTGAGAGACGAGCCATCAAAAAACAATAAGAACTGGCCGAGATTTGTCGAAGAATGCGGCCTGATCAACCACAAAATTGACTGGTATGCAGCAGACGAGGAGCCCTATCTACCGGGTTTAGAGCTGCAACAGCCTAACAAGAAATCTTCAGAAACAAAAAAACAAAACAAACAGTAATGACCAGACAATAATGGGAGCGGAAGAGCAATAATATATCGCATATACTTAATATATCACGTGTTTAATAATGAAATGGACGTATTTGGGAGCGTTTGTAGACCGAAAATACACCTCGACATTTGGCAAGCCAAAATGAACTCAAAACTTATAAATCCGTTCCTAACTTGTGTAATAGTAATTATATCACGTGATTGATTATTTCATCTGAATAATCGTGCCCAAATTACCCTACCTTGTACTTTTCTAGTCTATTAAGCCTCGTCTTGGTGTTCAAAAACTACTTTGAAAATTCGCGGTCACGTGACTCACGATTTTGATTGTAGTAGGCACGTTTTTCACAAAACCTTGTACCGGCCCGTTTGGCCAAGTGGCTAAGGCGTCTCACTCGTATGCATATTCGACATGAGAAGAGCACCAGTTCGACTCTGGTAATGGGCATTTGTTTTTTATTTTGAAAACAACGGCAAGCACTTAATTTTTAGCTGGGATATATTTTAGTTGCCGTTATGTCTCGGTTTCTAATTTTTTTTAGCTGCTCTATGGTCGTATTTGTTAGTGTCACACCAAGTCAGCACTAGCTAGACAAGGAACTACGAGCGTACCGAAAAGTATTATTAAAAATGAGAATAAAATTAAAGAATATAAAGTGAATGTGATGCACCCTTAGACCTTCTGCTTTCGAGACTTTTTGGGGACTCGGAAAATGTAGTAGAAGGCAAAGGCCATGCAGACGTTGAAAGCAGGGTAGGCAAACAGAATGCCGTAGTCTCTCCATCGCTGGGAGTACTTGACGTCCACCTGGTTGAGGTAACCGTCGGTGGTCTTGATGGGGCAGTAGCCACACATGTCAGTAGCACTGGGATCAACCAGGTAGCCTGCTCGAGCCTCTCCCAGAGCCTCAATGAACTTGTGCATGTACTCGCCACAGTTGGTTCCGTCCATGGGCTTGAACTTGACGAGTTCCTCAGGAGAACAGACGACTTCAGTCTGTCCAACACCGGCACTCAGAAGACCGGAAACGAGGTAGGTCAGAGGCGACACTCTGTACATGAAGATCCAGAAGTGAGGCATGTCCTCCTTGGTGGCCAGAACACCACAGAAAATGAGACAGAGGGCGAACAGCAGGTAACCGATAGTGGCAGCGTTCTCCTTGTTCTCAAAGGCAGCTCCCATCATGTGTGCAAAGGTCGAGTTGTAAATGTAGAAGGACCAGAGCAGCAGGAAGAAGAGAGCTCCTCGTTCTCCAAGATGGCCAGAAGCGTTATGCTGGAGACCAATGGGGTAGTAGAAGCAGAAGAAGACAAGCACAGCAACAAGAGTCTGCCAGGGAAGCTCAACGAGAATGTTGGAGCCCATGAATGCTTGCCACGAGTAAGCCATAGAAGACCGTTCTCTTGCTTCGTACAGTTCTCGCTGGGCGACAAAGTGAGGCAGAATCTGGATCATGATAATGACGAAAATGAGGAAGAGCATGAAGAAAGCAAACATTTGGTTTTGCAGACCCTGAATATCGTGAGAAGCCTTGTAGTAAGAGAAACCAATGAACAGAGCAGAAGCGATAGACATGAGCAGCTTGGACCAAATGTATCGGGGAGATCGCCAGTAGTAAGTCCATAGTCGCTTGGTAAGGTAGTACAGCTGGGTGGCCTGAGAAGTGGCATACTGGGACTTGGCAGAGTAAGAAGAAGAAGAGGTGGTCTGAGTGCTTCCAACACTCTTGGAGGTCACAAGCTCGTTCTTCTCATCAACGTTCTGAGCAGCAAGCTCGGTAGCCATCTTATCAAGCAGATCTCGCTCGTTGGCTCGCTCTTCACTCTCGTTCCAGACAACAGCCCAGTCGTGCTTGGCAACACTTCCAGGAGCAGCTCCAATAGCAGCCAGCATCCACTCGGCAGGGTTAGCCTCCTCGGGACAAGGATCGGCACCCTTGGACTCAAAGTAGTTGATCAGAGAAGAAGAGTTGGGGCCAATGTCACCGTAGTAGACAGTCTTACCTCCCAGAGTCATGAACAGAAGACGGTCAAACTCCTGGAAAAGAATAGCAGAGGGCTGATGAATAGTACACAGAATAGCCTGGCCTCGGTTGGCAAGCTTCTTGAGCAGACAGATAATGGACCAGGCAGTCTGAGAATCCAGACCGGAAGTAGGCTCATCAAGGAACAGAAGAAGCTCGGGCTTGGCAGCAAGCTCAACACCAATAGTGAGTCGCTTTCGCTGCTCAACGTTAAGACCTTCTCCGGGGACACCAACAACAGCATCAGCATAAGCCTGCATCTCCAGAATATCAATAACCTCGTCAACATAAGCCAGCTTCTCAGCCTTGGGAACAGTAGAGGGCTGTCGGAGCATAGCAGAGAACTCCAGAGCCTCTCGAACGGTAGAAGTGGCAGTATGGAGATCCTGCTGCTGAACGTAACCGGTCTTTCGCTGGAAAGAAGCATCTCGCTTCTGACCGTTGACTCGCATATCTCCAGTAATCACACCAGTGGCCTTTCGGTCAGCAAGCACATCGAGAAGAGTAGTCTTACCAGCACCAGAGCATCCCATAAGAGCAGTCAGAGTACCGGGTTTGACCCATCCGTCAACATGATCCAAAAGTCGCTTCTCACCGCCCTTGACCTTGATATCGTAACAAACATCCTTCCACTGGAAAATATCCTTGGGAGTATCGTCGGCAACAGAATCAGAGTTGGAAGTGTCCTCCTGCTGAGCAAGAATCTCTCGATCCTCAGCAGCACCAGCCTTCTCAGCAGAAGCCTCCACGTCAAGCAGATGAGCTCGCTTCTTTCGCTGCTTCAGAGAAGATCGCAGGAAAACAAGCACCTCACCCTTGGACTTTGCAGACTGGATGAACTCAACGGCAATCAGGTAAGTACCGGCAAAGAAGAGAATGAAACCAAAGAGAATACCGAGGTTTCGCCAGAGATGAGCCTGAGAGTAGTCAAAAGCAACTTCCAGGTACCGGTCACCATTGACAAATCGCTCTCCAGGCTTAGCTCCAACAGCCATACAACTCTGGTAAGGAGAACCAAGCTTGTCGTAGAGAGACTGCTGAGGAATGAAGGTGGCACAGGGGAAGTCTCTGTTTCGGAACTCGTTGACCATGACAGCTTCGAATCCATAAGCAATGGGATCCAGGTAGTTGATCCATCGAGCCCAGCCTCGCATGTAGCTGATAGGCAGAGTGAAACCGGTGTAAATGATGAGGGCGAGAATGATAACAGCTGCAGGAGCAAGAGCCTGCTGGAGGGTCTTGGTGATAGCGGCAATGGTTCGGAAAATCATACTCATAGCCAAAACACACATGAGAGTGAAGAGGAAGAAGATGAAGAACGGACCGGCTTCTCGTCGCAGGTTAGACATGAAGTAGAGAGTCACATTGACACACAGCATGGTGAGGAACTTTGTAGGGAAGTCACAGATAATAGACGCTAAGGCTTCACAGAAGGGGTGGTACATGGCGTATCGCTGGTGCTTTTCGACAATGGGACGCAGTTCGTAGAGGACGATGATTTCGAGAACAGAAGACATGGCGTTCATCAGCATGGCAAAGAAGAGAAGAGCGCCTCGAGAGAAGAAGGAAGAAGAGTCTTCAGGCATGTTGTAGAACATGGAAGACAGAATCAGAGCAACGACAAAGTTACCCAGCACAGTGGTCAGAGCCATACTGAGATCACCTCTGAGACGCTGGAAGCCTCGAGTGAGACACAGCTTGACTTGCATGGGCACAGAGATGGTGTAGGGAGAAGTGACCTTGATGTGGTCACTCTGCTTCTCGTGCTTGAGGTCCATGACGTCGGAAACTCGGTTTCCTCCAACGGGGAACTCGGTGTTGAACCGCTCAATCTCCTCCTGGAGATCAGCGTACTTTTTGGACTGTCTCCATCGCTCAGCAAACTCGCAGGCGGTTCTGGGAGTCTTTCCTTCAAACCCAGGAGCCACAATTCGCTCAGCAGGAGAAGTAATTGAGGTCAGGAAGTCTCCAGTGGTCTGTCGATGAGGACACTTGAAGCCCATGTTCTCAAAGTACTCCTTGGCCTTCTCGGTAGGACCAAAGTAGATCTGCTGGCCCTCGTAGAGCACGGTGACCTTGTCAAACAGATCGTAAGCCTCCTGAGAAGCCTGGTACAGAGACACAAACATGGACGCACCAGTGAGCTCGGCAGAGTGACGCAGCCATCTCAGAAACTCGGTGGCTGTGGCAGCATCCAGACCTCGAGTACTGTTATCCCAGCACTGCAGAGGAGAGCCGCAGACAATGGACTCGGCAATGGAGACTCGCTTTCGCTCTCCTCCAGACACACCTCGAACGAAATCGTTACCGACCTTTGTGTCAAGAGTGTGAGAGAGACCCAGAGATGCCATGGTCACGTCTCGAGTGTGTTTGGCATACTGTTCTCTGGTGACTCCTTCGAATCGGTTCTGGGGAGTTCGAGCCAGAGAGGCGAACATGAGAGTATCGCCAACAGTGAGATGAGGGAAGTGGACGTCGACTTCGGCGTTGTAGACGATTTCTCCTCGGCAGGTTTTCTGCATGATTTTTCTGGGGATTCCTGAGTTAGTACGGAAGCGAACATTTCACGATTTCAAAATCAATTTCAAAATCTATCTCAATACGACAATTGATCATCTGATCATCTGAAGTGGTATCCCATTGTTATGTTTTGCTGTTTGGTGAAACTTGTCTGTTTAAGCCCTGCTTGACCGATGCTCATGCACACCATCCTAAAAAGGCAAAAAAAGTGCACCCTGAACAAAGCACCACAACCACATGAATAAAACAATGCAAAACTATTTTATCCTTGTGACTCATCCTTTTAATCCACCTCTCTCAATACTCACCCTGATAATTCCACTCGGTCTCCTTATCCAGCTCGAAACCATAAGTCTCACAGGCAATACTCTTCAATAGCGTAGTACAACCCGAACCAGGTCTTCCCAAAACAACACAGGTTTCGCCAGGGTACAAAACACCGTTGAAATCGGTCAGAATCTGCACCCGCTCCTCCTTCTTTTCCACCCGGAAAACGGTTCGAAACACATTCTCCAGTCCCAAAACAGCATTGGCTACTGTCTTTTGATAGTCGGCTCCTCCACCATAACCATAAGCTCCCAAATTCTTAAAAGACACTCCGGCCGTAATCTCCTTGGAAGTGCCAAACCGTCGCTTGAGACCCAGAATCGTAGCAGTCCACTTTCGAGAGTTGAACTGCCCGCTCCAGGGATCCAACTCGGGGTCAGAAGTGTCAATGTAGGGGTTGGTGAGATCGGACGAGTTGCCCGAGTTGTTGGAGGTCTGAGAGTGAATGGACTCGGCTAGAGACCGAATCTCTGCATCTTGCTGACTCGTATAGATGCTCGCGTCCTGCGTGATCGGTATAGGATCGGACATGATATTTTGAAATGACGATGTATGATGATGAAGGAAGTACAAAATGCTCTCGGCCTATATACACCACAAGTGAAACACAGTTCGACTGAGTTATGCAATCCGATGGTGCATCTGGCGAGTATCCCTACAGATTGATCCGAGGTAAGGTCCAAACCTTGAGTTTCTAACGACAGAGTTTGTCGGTGTTGTAGACGTGCCACAACCGAAATAACGGTGCTGGAGAGATGCTGGGAGTCCGGAGTATCTTTCTGTGAAGTTCATTTGGCTGCCAAGTGCTTTTTCGGCTCCTTAGATGGACCCTATCGTACAGTGCCAAGATGCACTTTTCAGAGTTTATTTAGGCCGGTACCGGGACTGATGTTTGACGTCGGAGTTTTTGTCAGGTAGAGGTTCTTGTTATAGTATAAGATACCCCTCGTTCGTGGAATTCCAATTATGTATTTGTTGTCTCTGTAACGTCATTGTAGCGTTCTGAATTGTAGATATCGGTGTTTGGCCTTGTTGTTTCGGCATTTCCAGGTTGGTCAGTTTTTGTCCTAGAGCTTTGGTTGTTTTTCCAGACGACTCTCCGTCAGCTCTTCAGTCTGGATATTCAATAATATACAAGAATATAGCCCATCTACCACCCCAAATACAGTCTCCAAAACGAGCAAATAAAGTACAAGGTTTAGCCGTATCATGTTTAATACGGTATGTTCGGATGCATTGGGAAGGGTTGAAGAGAGCAAAAACAGGGTCCAGGGGAGGGGTGCATGTGTATGAGGCCTACTCTGAGGTTATGGAGGTGTTTGTGTCACTATCAACTATTTCCAAGTGAATATTTTCGGCTAGTTCAAAATACATCTTGCTCCGTGCTCTCTCCGGCCTACTTTTCAGTTCCCGTTGACCCTAAATCTTTTTCTTGTTTGTCTTTTTCCTGCTGTCTTTTCCACTATTAACGTTCTGTTTTTTGCCCTGTTTCCTGCTTCTTTCTGCTTTTGCCTTTCTGCTTGTCCAAAAGAGTTTCCCACATAATAACAGCCCATAATGTTGCTGTAGAAGTAGACAAGGAGAGTGGGTATGGTAACTGTGGTAACCCTCGTAGTAATGGTTACTGTGGTTACCCTCATAACCACCCTCATAGCACCCCTACACATGTGATTACTCATCATACACTTCTTCTTCTATCGTTACTTGTTTCCGTACCTTGCTTTAGCTCGCACTCTTTTTAGCCGTATGAGACTGATGCCCAAAAGTATCCTAAGACGATCCGTGCAAAACCGGTGAGACTCCATGGAAATGAACAAAAAGTAATTCAAAAGAAGCGCGTTAGGTGGGTCAGTCGTGACGTAAAGTATGGGTCCAGTGGAGGTATTAATCATGCAATTGTGGAAGATCTAAGATAGACCTTTAAACTGTTATCATAGAGCATCAGTTATACATATCCATCACACCATACCATCCCCCCTACCACCCCCTCATGATCTTCACCTGATCTGTTTCACCTGTTCCACGCTGCTCCGCAACTATTTTCTTGCTGGCCGCTTCCCGTTTCTTTTTCTTCGATCATCTCCGATCCCGTGTCTCACCAGGTGCAGCCACACAAGCATCTCCGAGCGACTGGTGAGTTCCAAGTGACGTGCATGAGCCGAGGTACCGTCGGAGGTTTGTCTTTTGATCCGATGGAGGATAAGATGGTGTGAAGTGAATATATTGTAGGGTATTTTGGTATCATTTTGATCTCCAAATCAAGAAGAATTCATTGGTACTACTCTTGAAGCACTACCTAGATTATTCACTCAGATACACAATCTCGACCCATTTCGCTCCCGCATAAAGTTCCCGACTGCAGTAAAATCAGCCAACGTCTAACCCAATCTATTTGGGGCACGTTTTGCAGAGTGGAGATTTGAAGACAATTGCCCCATAAGTGGGTCTCGGACTTGACACGTGCTGTGGTTCGACCAGTCGAAGGTATGTGATGGTTCTAGAAGCAAAATATGCATTTTTCATGCCCCTCGAGATGTCCCTCCGATGAGCCAAAATAAGGAGCATAAATTGGATGAGTATGGCAATGACATCAGAGTGAAGTGCTACAAGTATGACCAGTGAGCAAAAATATAAAAAACAGAATAAAAAATGCACGTGAAATCTCTCACTTGTCACATTCAAAGCTCATTCATCTTCCTTGCATTGTTCTTGTTCAATTGCAGCTTGTTCGTATGCTTCTTCTCCATGCACATCGTCAACTGTAGAAAATATTTGTATGTAAAGAAGGAGATATTATTATATTGGCAAACTCCCTGAGCCGAGGCGGTTCTGAAAATACCCATTGCTAGCCTCCCACTATCCAAATTCACGTTCAAACACCACTCTAAACTAACCTAACTACAGCTAACTAAACCTAAGCCCACAAGAAAATGCTTAGTTTGACACTAAGAACCCTGAACACACGCTAGTCCACACACTACAAGTAGTCCAACCTGTCTATAAGTAATCTATTATCTACCGCACACCTCCATTATCTAGCTGATCTATAAAAGTAGTTCCGTGCATACATCTTTATGCCTTCACCGTATTACCATATTGTATGCCAGTTGGTTAGTAGTCGGAGACGTAGATAGATAAAATGACACTCTGCCATCCATAACAAGATTCGCTTCGCTCATCTTGCTCGCTCATCTTGCTCGCTCATCTCGTGATGTCAATCGTCGTCTCCCACCTCACCTGATCCAACATATCCTCATAATCCGGCGTGAGAATATTCTTTGCAATTTCCGCCGCTCGGCCCTTCAAAGCCTGCTCCTCCGTGCTCGATGCCTGGTTCATCTCAATTCTCATGCTAACCAAACACAGGTTATGATGGACCTGCCAGAACGACACGTCCGACACCGATTTGACCAGATTCTCGGCCAAAACAGCCTGCTCAATCTCAGAGATTCGGTTGACTCCCGGGAAGGACATGATGAGCATGCCTCCAAGCGACTTGGCCAGCTGCCAGCCCACGTAGCACATTGACAAAGCGATAATGGGCGTCACAATCGAGTCCAAAATCTCAGAACCAGCTCCAGGACAAAGGAGATACGAGATGATAGCGAGCGACGACGTGATGGTCATAAGATGGGAGGGGTTAGAGAGGAACGAGGGAAGAGGGAGCTGAGCAAGAGTGTTATGTCTCATTGCTTTACCGATTCTCTGATGGTTCTTCAGACCGTAAGCAGAAATGATAGTGACCAGAAGAGCCAGAATCGTGATGGACAGATCAGTTCCAGAGAGAGCTGACGTTCCATCCTTGGAATGACCATGTCCATGGCCATGTCCTCCTCCTCTATGTCCATGATCATCAGCATGAGGAACACTGGTCTGAGCATGATCATGAACTCCATGATCAGAGTCGTAAAACACCTCCACCACAGACTCCACCGAGTGTGAGAGCAGATCACCGCCCATAAAGATGAGGGCGACCGAAAGTGCAAATCCAGCCAGAACCTCGGCTCTTTGAAGACCAAAGGGATGGTGAATCGACGACTTTTTCCACACCTCAAAGTTGCCCAGAATGTCAACGGCGGCCGTGAGAGTAGCTCCAAGGGCGTCATACAACACCAAATGAGCCAGAGCAGCCAGAGCAGTGTAGTCATGTGACGACATGGAAAAGATGACAAAAGCAGCAAGCAAATGGACTCCGGACCAGCTCATGCGTGCGCGCTGGTCACGTGACATGGACTGTAGGGCTTCCTTTGCGTTTGGGATCGGGTGGCTCTTTGGGATTGCTAGGGGCGCCTTGTTTGGTTCCTCAAAGAAGTTGATTGAGACCGAAGAGTGCTTGTATCTGTGACCTCGTCGTTGTGAGGGCTTCACCGGGGGTGACAGCGAGTATGTCGTTTGTTCAAAGTTGAAGGGGTTCCCTGCTGAGGAGTTGTTGACGCTTGTGGTTGAGTTGTTGGCGGTGCCATTATTAGGCGTCAAGAACCCATTCGAGTCCATTCTCGGGTCCAGTTTCCCGTCCCAGATCCCGCTTTGTGGTCGTTGCGGGCTTTGTGACCTCATTGGCGATCTGCTGCGAGGTGGCATCAATGGACTGTTGCGTGTAGGAGAAGCTGCTCTGAAAGACGCCCGATTGGGCGATCCAGCCATTCCTACCTGAGCCCATTGCGGAGGTGGTGCCGTGGGTAGGTCTGCAAGCTGGGCTAGTGACGGTAGCCCCGCAGAGTAGTTTGTGGAGGAGCCAGAAGTGACTGGAGCTGGAAGTAGCTGTTTGTCGTCTTCTCCATATAGCGACAATCTGAGGTTTGAGTAGGTGGAAGAAGGCCGCTCCTTCTTCTTCTGCATGCGCGGCGTCGTGGGGATCGAGGAGTAGTTGGTTTCCTCGGTTGTGTCTTCCAATATGTCCATTTTTGTGTCGCAAATTACAAGTGTCGTGGTGGTGGAGGAGTGGTTATGTGCTGCAAGGTTAATGTGGGATGACGTTGTAGGGAGGTGGAGGGTTGAGAAGTGGTTTTGACGTGTGACCGTGTAATTTTGACAGCAGAATGGGGTGATTGAGACGATCTCAACGATATGCCGATTTGCAGGTTATAATAAATAGGCGTCGAAAAACGCCGAAGGAAAAAGACCAGATAGCCCCAACTCTAATAGCTTAGCGTGTAAACGTGGTGTGTCGTGGTTGCAGCGTGGTACTTGGGTTTAGTTGGGAGGGGTGTGGGAGTTAGTGGAGCAACATATTTTGTTGATGAAAAATGCTGAAACGAGAGATAGGTGATATTCACAGAGGTCAATGGGTCATATGATGAAGGATTTTTTTGTTAAAGATCAGATCAGCTCGTTCAACCTCTCTATCGACACTTGCTGTAACCTCTCTTTGGTGTCAGAGAAGTAAGACATTTACAGGACACGTTTGGAGTAAAGAGATATTGAAGGGAGGTATTCCAGGTGAATGTAACGATTATGTTTGAATTGATAGGATGCTGTTTTATTGCTGATAAATATACTGCCTTATCATGCGTTATCATACTTGTCCTTAGATGTTCAACATGAAACAGCCCTTTCTACTTACAATAGGAAGTATCCAATTGCCTGAGGAGTAATCTAAGAGCTGATAAATAGATATTAACAAAACACCCACCTAAAAAAGCGCCTCCAAGCCCCAGTATCATAGTATCTCTAACTATAGCAATGTACCAATCACTGAGTGCTACAGTCAGCAAAGAGGTGCTTAATTACTACCAATCTGATCCTACAGCTCTAATTGATTCAAATGTCAACTCCATTCTCCCCACAAACCAATAATCCATCTTCAAGATCAAAACTAAAACTTTTGACCTCCTAAAACCATGTTAGAAGCACCCTGGACAATCCAGAGATAAATTATCTTACACAAACACCTTTAATTACACAGATACAACAACAAATCTACACAAACACCCCCAAGCCCACCCAACCAACAAATTTCCAACTCCCCAAATTAACCTTACTAAGCCACTAAATCTGCTCATTTGCCGCCTCACCAATAAGGTTGTTGCGCCACGTTTGCAAAATTTGTGGCTGGTGCACAAACCTTAATTCGAGCGAAAGTGAAAAATCGGCAAAAATACAGCCCTCTTATTTGACGGTAATAGAGGCAATAAAAGCAGTATATAAAGTGCTCATACCAACCAAACATCTGGTTATTACCAATTCCCATAATTTTTTCCCCCATTTTCCCTCACTAACCTCCACATCACACTCATACGTTTCGCCACCCAACCTGCATATTATCAATCTCGAGCCATCGGGAACGTTCCAAAGCTATAATTGGCTGGGTGGAGAGTGGCTGAGTTATTTCTAGAACAGTTATGGTGGATATCTACTCGATTAGTCAGCTATCTCCACCCTTAGTAATCCAATTCACTCCATTGCTCTAGACTGCTCTCTGATTAGCTATTAGCTCAGGTCTAATAATCTACAGCAAATGTAAGGAGATGTCTCCAACTCAGCTAATACTCAACCAAATAGAATTCTGAAAACACCATTAGAATCCCCTCATCCGTACAATTCCAACTATACCCATATAACCCCCCTACCCTCCCCTCCCACCCACCACACACCCTTCCCCAAACTCGCTTACTAACAACCTTAACACCCCAACCTAAAACCACTATCCCAAAATCCATACCTCTTCTCACACACACTACAATGAACGCTAGCATCGTGTCGTTACGGACACTTCGAGCGGGTCTGCGGGTGGCGTCCCGTTCGCCCCCCGTGCACGTGACCCAGCGGCGGCTGCTGAGCTTCCAGTCGGCGGCTTTGCTGCGAAACTGGGTCTTCAACAAGCCGCAAAACGACAAAAAACAGCAGGACGACAAAAACGCCCCCACGGGCATGTGGTGGCAGAACCATCGACAGGAGGGTAACCAGAACAAGCAGGAGGGCGACAACAAGCAGGGAGGAGGCAACGGCAACCCCCAGAACCCCCAGGGCCCCAGAAAGGGTCCTCCTATCGAGAGCATCGTCACCAACATTTTGGTCTTTGCTCTGCTCTCATGGTACCTGTCTTCTTCGGCCTCTTCGGGCCCCAAGCTGTCGTGGCAGGAGTTCCAGAGCGGGTACCTGGAGAAGGGTCTTGTGAAGAAGATCACCGTTGAGAATGGGTCTCGAGTTGTTGCTGAGCTGACTTCTCCTGTTCAGCAGCCCAACGGAGCCACTGCTGGAGCCGTGGAGTTTGCCATTGGCTCTGTGGAGTCGTTTGAGCGACGAATGGAGGAGGCCCAGGACGCTCTTCATATTGCTGCTGGCGACCGAATCCCTGTTCACTATGTTCGACGATCTTCTCTGCTCGGTACTCTGCTCCCTCTGATCCCCACGATTCTCATGCTCGCCGGTTTCTTCTTCATCTCGCGTCTGTCTCGACAGGGCGGTAAGGGCGGTCCTGGAGGAGGAGGCGGTCTGTTTGGTATGGGCAAGTCCAAGGCCAAGCTGTTCAACAAGGAGACTGATGTCAAGACCAACTTTTCGGATGTCGCAGGAATGGACGAGGCCAAGGTCGAGATTATGGAGTTTGTCAACTTCCTCAAGGACCCCAAGAAGTACGAGAAACTCGGAGCCAAGATCCCCCGAGGAGCTATTCTGTCTGGACCTCCTGGTACCGGTAAGACTCTAGTTGCCAAGGCCACTGCCGGTGAGGCTGGCGTGCCCTTCCTGTCTGTTTCTGGATCCGAGTTCATGGAAATGTTTGTTGGAGTTGGAGCTTCGCGAGTTCGAGACCTGTTCAAGCAGGCTCGTCAGATGGCCCCCTCTATTGTTTTCATTGATGAGATTGATGCTATTGGAAAGAAGCGAGGTGATTCCACTCGAGGCGGCGGTAACGACGAGCGAGAGGCTACTCTTAACCAGCTGCTTGTTGAGATGGACGGATTCGAGTCTTCTGACCATGTTGTTGTTCTGGCCGGTACTAACCGACCCGATGTTCTTGATCCTGCTCTTCTGCGACCCGGACGTTTCGATAGACACATTAGTATCGACAACCCCACCGTTGAGGGCCGAAAGGCCGTGTTCCTGGTCCATCTGAAGAAGATTGTCACTGATCTCGATCGAGACGATCTGGCTTCTCGTTTGGCTGCTCTTACCCCCGGTTTCTCTGGAGCCAATGTCGCCAACGTGTGTAATGAGGCTGCTCTGATTGCCGCTCGAGCCGATGCTGACTCTGTCGGTATCAAGCACTTTGAGCAGGCCATTGAGCGAGTCATTGCCGGACTGGAGAAGAAGACCATGGTGTTCACTCCCGATGAGAAGAAGACCATTGCTTACCACGAGGCCGGTCATGCTATTTGCGGTTGGTTCCTCGAGCACGCTCATCCTCTTCTCAAGGTGTCCATTATCCCCCGAGGACAGGCTCTTGGATACGCCCAGTACCTTCCTCCGGACCTCAACCTTCTGTCTGAGGCTCAGCTGACCGACCAGCTGATTATGACTCTGGGAGGACGAGTCTCCGAGGAGATTTACTTTGGCGATATCACCAACGGAGCTGCTGATGATCTGCGAAAGGTCACCCAGTACGCCACCTCCATGGTCACTTCTCTCGGAATGTCTCCCAAGATTGGTCCTGTCAACTTTGAGGTTGCCGAGGACGGCTTCAACAAGCCCTACTCTGAGGATACCGCCTCTGTCATTGACTCTGAGATTCGACGAATCATCTCCGAGGCCCACACAAAGTGCCATGAGCTGATCCGGTCCAAGTCCAAGGAAATGGACCTGGTGGCCGAGGAGCTGCTCAAGAAGGAGGTCATCACTCGAGAAGACATGATCCGACTGCTGGGCAAGCGACCGTGGTCCGAGAAGAACGACGCCTTTGACAAGTACCTTGACAACAAGGACGTCAAGATGGCCGAGGGTATTAAGAAGCTCCATGAACATGAGGACAAGGAGCGAGAGGAGAAGAAGGAGGAGGAGGAGAAGAAGGATGAGGAGGATAAGAAGGACGACAAGAAGGATGACAAATAATTGTACATATGTAAATAACTGACGTTGTGAACGAGAGACTATGAGCGTAGCGAGTAGTCTAGAAGTAAATGAGGTGTAGTGTATTCAAGGTAGCTTGAGACTAGTTATGGGGTGTCTATGCACTTCTGGCTGACTATAGCTTATCGACTGGAGACGTGAGGTTCATGAAAATCAGTCCTAGAGAGATGGGACAACTGTCTATCGAAATATTTCCCCCGGCTTGCTACAGGAGATATAATTATTTTTGTATTCGTAATTATTGTGACATTGCACTTGTTTGTACAACTACAACACTGTCTATGGCCCCGTTCTGTTATGCTACACTGGTTACTATCTCTCTAAAGTGGGTGTAGACGTTTCTAGAAGGAAGTGAAAATATTGTATGGCAAGAACTGAAGTAGAGTTGATATTCATTTATATCCGAAGCACTAATTAGATACTTTCCAAGAGCTCTGTAATGACCTAAACGCGTCTCTCAACAACACGCAGCCTACTTTATACACCTTCAATGTACTAACTGTGACCAGGGTGTTTCTCTCTCAGCACTACCTGTCACTAATATATGACTCGATACCTTTTAATCTCTGCAGTGAAACTATTGTTGGGACTGACGTCCATAGAGTATCCGTTTCGAGCTTGGGATGGGATGATGTCCACAACAAGATATTGGGATGAAATATTTACTAAAATGAATATACCACGATAATCACTGAAAATTGGACAATAAATGTATACTACTCATTTATCAGTATCTTGATTGGTTGTATTCCTGAGTGTCTGTTTACACATCCCATAAACATGCCCCTATCCCAATTCTATGGCACCCCAAAAAGTAGATATATAAGCCATGTGGGCTCATATTTCCACATTGACGCCAAAATGAAGCTTCCCAATGAAATCCTAGCAATGATTTATCAGTACGCCGACCTGGAAACGTGTGTCATGATGAGCCAGACTTGCACAGCCTTCCTCGACATGTACCTCTCTTCAGAACCGCTTTTGAAAGAGTTGCTACTAGCAAGGTGTCCCTGGTTACTTCCCCAAGATGATGGAGTGGAAATTGAGACTTGGGGACAGCTGGCCTATGTTTTTTACTATCGAATGCACTCACACAGCCCGCTAGTGAGCTCATGGTCTACGCAGGGGATTTTTGCTAAAGATAGAGGACCTTGGGAAACCGTTTTTGGGAACGAGCCACGCCCCCTGATGCTCAACTACCCTGCCTTTATGATTCCCGAGCCCCCAGAAGACGATATCGTGCTGATAGACACCACTTACCAGTTTCCATATGCAGCCGACTTTGAAGCCATCCACCATAGACCAGTTGCAGAGGGTGAGTATCTGGAAGGAAACAAAATGATAATCACCAACTCGCACACTGGCGTTTTTGGAGCACAGGTATCGGTCAATCTGACGACTCTGGAAATCAAAGATGTTGAGCAATCCGTTTATGTCAACAGGATATATTATGATGCTGCCACAAGGGAAACCTTTTACGTCTTTCGAGGAGCTCTGATACCTGTTCCACATAGAACTATTCATGTGGCAGAGTATGTCAACAATGTGGAGGTATTGCTTGTCACTGGTCACGTTTTCATTACCCTTCCGCTAGAAAACGGAGAGGTAAATGTCAGCAAACGGTTCACCTTTTCAATGACGGGAGCATATATGATCTCGCAGTTCCACAACGCTACATTTATCACAGGGGCGAGCACTACCTCCCAGAGAGTGTACTATATTCATCACAGGATCAAGAAACTCGCTACTATAATAATTACTCAAAACGGGCTTTTTGGAGGAGATCACTGGGAGAAGTTTGCACTGCACAATGGTATTTTTTGGCACTTCCAGAACAATACACTGGTGCCTTATCAGGTGGATTTTGGGCGTATAGACAGATATGGGTTTGTTCCATTACGAACTCGACCAAGCTGGATCATTTCATGTCACACAAGGGGACTTCCTGCGGGTCCTAAACTACTTCAGAGACAGGATAAACTACGGAGATATGTTAGTTTCATGTCGTTTCCAAACATGGTGTTTGATTTATCGACAAGGACATGCTACAAACAGCGTCAAATGGCATATGATCTGAGTTATCCTCATGATAGATACTTTGCTGGTATTTCCATGGGCTTCATCAAGTTTTTTAGATGGAGAAGGACCACAGGAGCTTTTGATTATCCCCCTAATATGAGACGCCGAGGGTTTTAGGTGCTTGTTTATATAAAAAAGAATGTATATTTTCTCATTTTTGAAAAAAAAAGAATTGCGAATTCTGTGGATCGAACACAGGACCTCCAGATTACTCTGACCGAAGAATGACTTCAGTCTGGCGCTCTCCCAACTGAGCTAAATCCGCCGAACTTAAAAAAACGGAAAATAATTGGGGGTCGACCGATCGTTTGGCGAATATTGCCGCAATTTTTCCAATTTGCTGATATTTGGGATCTGTGGATCTTCAAGAGTTCAAAACAGTTGTTTATATCCCTGTATCCCCACTATCAACCAAGTTACAGCGTTTCGCCTGACTTTTTCACTCAACTGATAAGGTTTAACATGCGCATGAGGTGCATGGTTCAGGCGATAGCACAGCCCGATTGTGTGAAGGGGTAAATGAGTCTGTGGCAAAGTGGGTCTCTGTAGAGGAGGTGGTTTGGATCAAAAAGCAGAGTCGAAAAATGGCTTATACGAAACTACACATTTATCTCTACATTTCCCTCACCCCCTCTACCCCTCATCAACCCCACACGCCGATCAATTGTCGATTATCACCTGCACGCCACTGAGCCTCTTGGACAGGGTCGTGTGTGATATTTATAGCTTTGCCACTCAACAGATATACGATGTTTTCGTAGGGCCATGTCAATGTCTTAGGTTTCGGGCTAGAGTTGTTTTTTTGTTGCATTTCTAGACCCGTCAGGCGCAGCATTGGCTTTTTCACAATGGCTTTGTGAGGAGACGAGTAATTCGAGGCAGGCAGGGTTGTTCTGAGATGAGAAGCAAGTAGGGTAACATGACTACACACCGGTAATTAAATAATTGAGCAAGAGGCAGATATTATTAGCGGCTCCGGCTCGTATATAACTACTTTCATTGTGTTCTTCTGTCACGCTCATCACACTCATTGTGGGGTGCAGCATGAACCGTTTTTTTGCCACCAACCTTATCTATATACATAAGAAAAGTCACACGCCCCCCAAGGCAACCCTTCTTTCTAACCACCCCCAGACACACTATGAAAATCAAAAAGGGGTCCCGAAACGAGCACCACCGACGCCAGTCCTCCGACGACGCCGCCAAGGAGTTTTACGCCGACGCACGGGCGAAATTGCGACGAGCCGAGGAAGATGAACAGCGGCACAAAAAGGTCCAGGTTGATCGCAACTCTGGATTTGCGGACTTTCCTTCCTACAACGAGGGCGGCGAGAAGACCAAGCTGCTGAAGGACACCATGGACGACGACACGCCGTCGGAAACCGACTCCGAGGTGTCCTTTGACGCTGCTGAGTCTCTGCCTCCTTTCTACGTCTCTGGCAACTCAGCTCCCACTCGAAACTTCCCCCGGGGCGTCTACGACAACATTGTGGAGGCGTACGGCGTGCCGCTGAAGCACCATGGCACCAACGGCGCCATGAACCCCGTCGACTCGGAAGAAACGCTGCATCTGCTTATTGCCGAGGCCCACTTCAATGGCCAGCCCATTCCCGTCTTCACTCTCACTTCCAACGCCGTGGAGTCTTTCTGGCGGGACGAAAACATGGACTACTACGTCGACCCGCCCGTCAGTGTGCCTGGACCTGCTGAGGAGCAGCGCTCGCGATCCAGACGAGCCACTCGTGCACCTCTCCCTGCCTTCTGGGAGATCCTGCAGCGCATCATCACCAACGTGGTGACGTTTGCCAACACGGAGCTACGGCCCATTGGCGAGGAGATCCAGAAGCTGTTCAACACGTTCGAGCCGGATCTGCAGCAGAGCGTGCAGGAGCATATGGCCAAGCTGCAGCGGTCTGGTCTGGAGGCTGCCGCCCAGGCGGCCCAAAAGGCCCGAGACAACAACTTCCGGGTCTGTGTCGGCGACAAGCAGTTCACCCTTGATAATTTGTTCGAGGCGTTGAACCTGAATGTCCCTGGACCCGAGGCATTCGAGGCCGCAGCAGCTGAGGGTGCTCGAGGTGGCAGTGCTGGTACTGAGCGTGCTTACGGCGATGCCGCAGGTGCCGCATCTACCCCATCTGCCTCTACCTCACGACCCAGCAGCAACCCTTTCCCTAGTGCTACTTCTGCTGCCGCCGCTGCCGCCGCACCCACTCGAGAAACCGACCTGTGGCGACCCCGACACGCCCCTGGAGCCCGAATCTTCCACAACCCTAACCGCGGCTGCTCCAGCGGATGCTCCCACGGTCCCGAGTCTCCTCCTGAAGGAAAGCGACGACATCAGGAGATTTACGGTAAGCGACATCGAGGAGGACACCACAGCCATGGTCATGGTCATGGTCCCCATGGACACCGACACTCTCACCATGGTCCCTCGGCTCCTGGACCCGAGCCCTTCCATCCTCTGGGTCCCATGATGGGCCATCATACCCGTCCCCATGCTCCCTTTAGCGCCTCTCACACTTCTCGTTCCGTTCCCCCTCCCCCGCCGCCTCCTTCTCGACCTGTCATGGGATCCGCTTTCCATGCGCTCAACCAGACAGCAGCAGAGTATGGCCCTCCCGCAGGTCCTCCTCCGGGTCATGTGATCGACAGACCGTTCACCTACCCCATCCCTCCTGCTGGCACTGCTATTGCCGATGAACCCGGCAACCAGGGCCACTATGGTCCTCCTCCCGAGCGGGTGGAGTCTGAGGGTGTTTCCGAGATGACTGAGGTTGCTGCCGTCACCGAAATGCCTTCCTCTCAGCTGGAAGAGATGCCTTCTCAGCCTGATGAGATGCCTTCTTCTCGACATTCCGTCACTTCTGAGCGTTCTGGACGGTCTGGACGGTCTGGACGATCCGGACGATCTTCTCGGTCGTCTCGATCCAGCCGAGGCGGTCTTTCCGAGGCCGAGAAGCACAAGATTGAGGTCTCGGAGTACTACAAGCAGTACTGGAAGCAGTACTTTGCCAGCAGACAGGGCCAGGATGTGGACGATCCTCCTCCTCCTCCCCCTCCCATGGCCTCAGTGTCTATGCCTGAGGTTCAGCATGACGATGAGAACGATGATGGACAGATCAGACTCGACGATAGCGACTTTGAGTCCGAGGATGATATCTGGGTGGAGGCCACTCAGAAGCAGACGTAAGAGAGTTTGCGTAGGAGCAGGATAAGGACAATGGTTTTGGATGTGGTTTATAAGTTATGATTATTTAAATGAGTGAACAAGTGTAGATGTGAAATATGGGTGGGTGGTCATTTTGAACGGAAGAGAGTTCTAAAAAACAAAGAGTAAAGGCCTGGGTTTATCTGATTGCTGCAATTGAAAGGCAGAGTTGTTTTAGCCGGAGTATAAATCAATAGTGTCAATGTGGGGAGCTTGTTGGCAGTTATTTGGTAGAACGACTTGGATATTTAGTGAATATGTAAGACGATAATGTTGATTCTGTGAGTTTTGATACATTTATTTGCTGTTCTCTCTTTTTTCTGTTGTGCTCTATGAATCACCCTCTGCTGTCATGTTCCACACTTCCAAGAGTCTAAAAATCTTGGCTTTGAACGGCACTATTGAGAAGACGGGAAGAGCTGTCAAAGTGTCAAAAAACACTGAAAAAATAGGGAAAAGTTGCAATACATACGCTCTCTCGATTTTTGCCTTCAATTATAGCCACTCTAAGTGATGTAATTATTCTTTTATTTGCCAGTAGCTCGTCTCCTCCATTGTCACTATAAGCTTCTTCGGTGCTTCGTAAAATAGGGCATGTGGGTTTTTCATCTGAGACACCAAACCCAGATCAACGTGCTTGTCATCTGGCGAGTCGCAAAAACACCTTAACTTTCATGCAGGCTCCAAGAGAATGCTCTGAAGAATATCCGATGTGATGATATCAGGGAATGTGGTTTTAGCAGGGTATTCTTCATGTTGATATGATCTGCGGTTGTAGTGATTATGATGTCACCCATAGATTTGTAGTCGGACCGGAGTTATAAATGTACCGATAATCCAGACTTCATAGAGACCAGTTATAGTGATACAGTTTACGCTAGCACGGTCTGTAAATACATACTATATTGTGGTGTACGGTATATTGAGATGAATGTGCTGTAGAAGTAGCAGTTCAACAGCAATGGAGCTCACATCACTCTCAGACACCCCATGAAACCACTATCATACCGGCACCTCTATCACTCACCATATTCAGACAAAATTAGCACAACCCAGACTAGAACATTCGAAAGCACGTAATCAAATAAACAAAGAGTTTCTGACAAATCTGATAATTCGCCCCCTACCCCCGCCACCTCGTATCTGCAGTACCGCCGCTTCACAGGAATTCAGGGTCGATATAGACTTTACCAGTCGCACAAATCGCGTGAATGTCGATCTTTCGAGGGCTGGAAAGGTGGGCAGAGGCCGTGGAAGAAGGAGATAAGTATGTCTGAGGTTGTAATCACGTGATGGTCACGTTTATGAGGGTTTTGGAAGATTTTGGACGATTTTCCGCAAAATCCCCGTTCCATTTTGGCATTCGCTTTATGACAAGCTTTCATTGTACAACAGATCTGATAACTTTGTTTTAGGTTGTGTTAGTAAGAGGGAGACTGGTGTGCGATGATGGGGTAGCTGAGAGAGAATTCGAGTATATAGGGAGAATCCCTGAAGCAGGGGCATCACATTAAGCTACCTCCCATTCTGATCAGATAACTAATACTCTCCCTACATGTGTTTACATCTGCGCACTTTTCGCTACAGCCGTGCAGCACAAAAAACGCAAATCAAACTTTTTCTGCAAGCCCCAAACCTTGTTTGAAATGACCCTTGACAACGCTGGACATGCACATATATACCCTCTGTAGCCGTATCTTAGTTCTCCAAAAAACATCATGGATTCCTACGTCTTTGAGGTTTCGAATCTACACTGTTCGAGCTGCGAAACGTCTGTGAAGGAGGCCTTGGCGCCCGTCATCCCTCCTTCTTGGCAGGTGTTTGTCTCTGTTGCCGAGGGCAAAGTCACTCTGGTGCCTGATGAGGGCAAACTGGATTCCAAGGGAATCAGAAAGGTGGTCGACCGGCTTCTGGCGTCCGGATACGACGTGGAGGATATGAATGTGGACGAGATTGTGGCGAAACCGGGCTGGTTCAGACAGTTCAAGAGTGCTCTTTTCGATGGTAAGAAGGAGAAGCGACATCAGAAGCACTGTGACCAGTGTCGAGATGAGAACCACAAGTCTCACTCTGAAGACTCCGATGAGGCTCCTACTATCATTGGTGAGAACTCGCCTGCTACAGCTACTGAGTTCAAGACGACGTTTGCTATTGGAGGCATGTCTTGTGTATCTTGTTCTAACCAGATCACTGAGAGTGTCAAGGCTCAGTTTCCGTCTCTGGATACGTTTGCTGTGGATCTCATGAACAAGTCAGCTGTGGTTATCATCAACAACAAAACCACTGCTACCAAGATCCAGGAGTGTATCAGAGGTATGGGCTACATGTGCGATCTGGTTGAAATGGTCCCTGTCAAGAGTACAAAAGCTTACAAGGTAACAGCTAGTGTAGGTGGCATGACCTGTGCTGCCTGTGTGAACCAGATCGTTGCTGCTGTTGACAACATTGAAGGAGTGGACTCTGTGACTGTATCTCTGATGAGCAACTCTGCAGACATTATTATTTCCGACAAAAAATGGCTGCCAAAGGTCGTGGAAGCTATCGAGGACTCTGGATACGACTGTGACATTCATGCTGTTGAAGACACTGAGTCTAAACGTGTTGAGGAACTCACTCGAACTGTCAACCTCGCTATTGATGGTATGTTCTGTGACCACTGTCCTGACAACATCAACAACGCTCTCAGCTCCTACGGACAAGCTATGGTTGTTGATGATCCTGTTGCTCTTGACCATCCTTTTGTCAAGTTCACTTACAAACCCGAGCTCCCTAACGTTACTATCAGACACATTATTCAAAAAGTGCAGGACCTGTCTCCCCAGTTCACTCTCAGTATCGTGCATCCTATGACTCTTGAGGAACGGTCTGCCAAGCTGCAGAAACACGAGCAAGTACGTCTTTTCTTCAGACTCGGTCTCTCTGTGGCAGTAGCTATTCCCACTTTTATTCTCGGAATTGTGGGTATGTCGCTTCTGAAGAAAACCCACCCCTTCAGAATGTACCTGGATGAAGCTGCATGGGCAGGAAGTGCCTCTCGAGTCACCTGGGCTCTGCTGATTCTCGCTACACCTATTTATTTCTTTGCAGCTGACGTTTTCCACATGAAGGCTATCAAGGAGATTAGAAACCTGTGGCGTCCTGGAGTGAGCTGGAAGCGACGATTTTTCAAGTTTGGATCTATGGATATGCTCATGTCTCTCGGTGTGAACGTGTCTTACTGGACTTCTCTTGCTTTGCTTATTTTGGCTGCCAAGTCTCCCAACAGAGAAGAACACGATGGTCACGAAGAAATGGGTTACCATACCACGTTTTTCGACTCTGTGGTGTTCCTGACCATGTTTCTGCTGATTGGACGATGTCTGGAGGCCTACTCCAAGGCCAGAGCTGCTTCTGCTATTTCTCTTCTCTCTGATTTGCGTCCCAAAGAGGCTATTCTTGTTTTCCCGGAGGAAGCTCTTGGTAAGGAGATTGAGGACGAAAAAGCTGAAGATGACTCGGATTCTGAGGACCTCACCACCTACTCTGGTGATGATAAAGTCCCTATTGACTACCTGGAGATTGGTGACTACATTCGAGTCCTTCCCGGTATGACTCCTCCTACAGACTGTATTGTTGTGCAGGGAGGTTCTACCTTTGATGAGTCTGCTCTGACTGGTGAAAGTCGACCTGTCCGACACTCTCAGGGAGACCAGATCTTTGCTGGTACTGTCAACAACGGCTCAGGTTCTCTGGTAGCCAAGGTGATGGCTCTTGAGGGAGGTTCTCTTCTTGATCAGATTGTCAATGTCGTTCGAGAAGGTCAGCTTCATCGAGCTCCTATTGAGCGAGTAGCCGACAAGCTCACTTCTGTCTTTGTGCCTATCGTTACTTCTCTGGCTATCATTACTTGGGTCATTTGGCTTGCTCTGGGCACTACTGGTTCTCTTCCTCCTCATTATCTCGATATTGATCTGGGTGGATGGGTTGTTTGGTCGCTTCAGTTTGCCATTTCCGTCTTTGTTGTCGCTTGTCCTTGTGGTATCGGTCTTGCTGCTCCTACTGCTTTGTTTGTGGGTACTGGTCTGGCTGCCAAGTACGGTATTCTCGCCAGAGGAGGAGGAGAAGCGTTCCAGGAAGGTGCTAGAGTCGATGTCGTTTGTTTCGACAAGACTGGTACTCTTACTGAAGGAGGTGAACCCAAGATTACCGATGAGAAGGTCATTCAGTATGACTCTGACGAGATTTTCTTCCTGGCTAAGCTGATTGAGCAGCAGTCTGGACACCCTCTGGCTGTGGCTGTGGTGAATCATGTTACCAACATGGCTGTTGAGCTCACTGGCTTCTCTGTTTCTGTTGAGGAGGTTCCTGGTAAGGGTCTGAAGGGTACTCTGTCTGTTCCCAAGTCTTCTTCTCTTGGACAGGCTGGAGTTACTGAGTTTCTGTTTGGAAACGAGCGTCTGATTGAGGAACACAAGGCTGTCATCTCCAACGAAGACGCTGCTCTTCTTCACAAGTGGAAGACTGAGGGAAAGTCTGTCATGCTCATGGCTCTTTGTCCTGATGGAGGAGAGTTCTCTCTTGCTCTGATCATTTCCGCAGAGGATAAGATCCGACCTGAGACTCCTTCTGTCCTGAAAGCTCTTCAGGCTCAGAATATCCAGACCTGGATGATTTCTGGAGATAACCAGATCACTGCTAATGCTGTTGCTGCTCGAATCGGTATTCCTGCTGATAATGTCATTGGAGGAGTTCTTCCTCAGGAGAAGGCTGCCAAGGTGCAGTGGCTTCAAAAGACTGCTGTCTCTGCTCGGTCTGGAAAGACCACTGGACGAGCTATTGTTGCAATGGTTGGTGATGGTGTTAACGATGCTCCTTCTCTGTCTACTGCCGATGTCGGTATTGCTATTGGTTCTGGTGCCGATATCGCCATGTCTTCTGCCAAGTTTGTGCTTATGCGATCCGAACTGACGTCTGTTCTCACTCTGTTTGATCTCTCTGGAGCCATTTTCCGAAGAATCAAGCTCAACTTTGCCTGGGCTCTGGTCTACAACTGTATCGGTATTCCTGTTGCTGCTGGAGTTATTTACCCCTACAACAACTCCCGATTGGACCCTGTTTGGGCTTCTTTGGCTATGGCTTTGTCGTCTGTGTCTGTTATTTGTTCGTCTCTGCTTCTGAGACTCTACAGACCTCCCAAGGTGGAGTTTGAGCGGGAGTTCAGTGACGAAGGAGAGAGTATCCGGTCTGTTCACACTCGACGAAAGTGGAAGAAGAGACTGGGTAACATGGTCAAGGTGAAGAAGGGTAAGCGACAGGAGACGGTCGAGGTGGTTGAACAGTAGTGGTTTTATTTAATTAATGAGATTATGTGTAATGACAAAAGTGAGTGTAGTGTAGAGTAAGCGTAGTTGGTGTAGTGGCAGGTTTACTCAAGATGTAATTTTGGAATGGTAACCTTCAAGAAAGTATCCCAAGTAGTACGGTACTAACAACTTCAAGTATGGTATTCCTCATTAATATAAAAAATATCTAAAAAAATCCAATAAAATAAGTAAAAACACCAGAACTACATCCAACAGACCAAGTACTTCTACTCTTCCACACTACTATCTCAATATTACCATTACCTAATTACACTATCTTCCGTACATTCTGGAGTTGACCTGCTTCTCCAACAACTTGATGGCCTCAATGTTCTGCTCGAGACTGACAGTGTTGGAGTCAATCCACTGCAGCGACGACAGGTGCGAGTTGAGAATCTTGACAATCTGTGTCAGCGCATCATCTCGATGGAAGTTGTTGATATCGTTGGAGATCTTGTTGACCTCATTGATAACAGATGACAAGTTACCGCCCATGCTCTCCAGCTTGATACCCAGGTCCTCAGCGAGGTTGTAAGCGTTTTCTCGCTCCTGATCCACAGGCTGCAGACCGTCAGTACCGGCCAGATCGCTCAAAAGACGAGATGCCTCCTCCTCATAACCTGTCAACAAGCTCTCCAGATCGTCCTGCTGCTTGCCAACGTACTGCAGCAGCTGGTCCACCTTGGTCTGGGTCTGTTCGGTCTGGATGACCTTGGCGTAGATGTCCGAAATTCGGTCTCCGTTGTCCACCAGCACTTTATCCCACTCCATAATGTCACGTGCCTGCGACAAAAAGTCGTCCGACTGTGTCGACAGCTCCGTCGTCCACTTGGAAATGATGTCTTCCATCGACTTGTTTTTGAGGTTGGAGGTGGAGACGGGCTGAGCAGAAGCCACGGGAGTTTTGGAGGCCATGGAGGCAGTAGAAGCAGGAGCTGTAGTGAGAGAGGGAAGGGGTTTGTCGTCCTTCTTGTCGTCCTCCTTCTTGGCTCCAAAGAGCGATGTGGGAGCAGCTCCAGCAGCAGGAGCGGCAGGAGTAGTTCCAGTGGTTGCTGCTCCTAGTCCACCCAGACCAAGAGCAGGCTTCTTATCGTCCTTCTTTTCCTCGGTCTTGGCACCGAAAGAGAAACCACCGGATGCAGCAGCAGGCTTGGGCTCCTCCTTCTTCTCCTCCGTCTTTGCACCAAACGAAAATCCTCCCGATGCTGCTGCAGGCTTGGGAGCCTCAGTCTTTGCAGCTCCAAACGAAAAACCGGATTTGGGAGCCTCAGCGGGCTTGTCGTCGGGCTTGGCGCCGAAACCAAAGCTGGGCTTTGCGGCAGCAGTCTCAGCGGGCTTAGCACCGAAAGAAAAGCCGCCAGATGATGCAGCAGGAGCAGCAGGAGCGGCAGCAGGAGTATCGGCCTTGGGAGCTCCAAAACCAAAACCTCCGGATGATGCAGCAGGTTTAGCAGCACCGCCGCCAAACAGACCGCCTGTAGCAGGAGCAGCGGCAGCAGGAGTGGCAGTAGTACCAGAAGAAGCACCAAAACCAAACTTGGGTGCAGCAGCTCCTCCAGAAGCAGCTCCAGAAGCCCCAGCGTTGCCGAATAACGAGGGCTTGGCAGCTCCTCCAGCTGCAGCGCCTCCAAAGAGACCTCCACCGGTGCCGCCGGTTGTGTTTGTGTTACTGGTTGTGTTGTTGTTTCCTCCTCCAAACGAAAATCCTGTGCCGCCAGAAGTGCCTGAAGACGCAGCAGCGTTGTTGCCAAAGCCGCCGCTGGTGCCGCCGGTGTTTGCGCCAAACGAGAATCCGCCACTCATGTCGATTGATGTGAAAAGGATGTGGATGTAGGGTTGATGTTGGTGATGTTTTTGATATGCATAAAAGATTGAAACTTTACTGATGAGGGCGAGGTGCGAGCCTCACTATACAAACCGGTACAGCATTAAATCAGTAACGAACTGATAAAAAATACACAGTAAAAATGCTGACAAACACCAGCTGACTAATATTCAACGCTCACTAACCAAATCTACTAACCTCAATGCCTCATTGAATGCTCCCCAACATTCTCCATTTACTTAGCCTTAGTTGACTTTACATGGTTTTAGTTGACAAACCCCACTAAAAACTATACAGCAACAACAGCACTTTCTCCTTGTTCATCCTCAATACACCCAATTAGGCAACTACAAAAATCTTACTAAGCAACAACTTACAAACTGCCTTGAAACCAAAACTGAGTGGTGCTTGCTCCCATCTCAACGCGTTGTTGTGATCCAGGGTTAGGGTTGCTTACTCAGCCACTTTAACCTCCCAACGGCCACCGAGGATTTTAGGGCGTGCAGTTTAAGCTTTTTTCTGGCCCAAGGGTTAGGGTTTAAACGTGGTCCTCTTATTAAGCCAGGGTAAGGGTAGAATCTGGGGAGACATCTCTGCCGAGAAATCCAGGACAATCAATCTCTTTGTTTTTCGGCATCATTTCGCTATTTTGAAGGCAACTCTATTTTAACGTCACGTCATATTAAGGTTTTGATAGCACCAAATGATGAAGCGTTATTAGTTGCTTTCGTTGGTAAAACGCCGATTGAGGATGTATTTGAAGAGATATCAAGGTCACATGATCAATTGAGGCTGGGGCAAGGTAATTGAGGGTTAGGGTATGATATTTGAGGCATCAGCCCTCGTCCAGCAGTTTTACAGCAAACGAGGATTGGTGCGTCATCAACACCATTAAGGTTTACCGAGGGTTAGGGTTTGAGCGAAGTGTTGGGGAACCCGTCGTAAAGTGCTCACCTCGAGTTTCTGAGGTGATAGTGGTGTTGTGTATGTTGATTGAAGCGTCACAGTGGTGTTTTTCGTTTGTACCACTCTTCCACCAACCCTAACCCACCCCTCTTGCATTCTCGTGACGATAATTTCACGGATCAGCAATAAGGTTCTTCTGCAACTTTCTATAAGTATGTTGCGTCCCGTCCTTTCGTCCACACAACTCACCACAAAAATGCCCAAATTGATTCTCCTGCGACACGGCCAGTCCGACTGGAACGAGAAGAACCTGTTCACCGGATGGGTTGACGTTAAGCTGTCCGAGCTCGGCCACAAGGAGGCCAAGCGAGCTGGAGAGCTGCTCAAGGAGTCTGGCCTCAAGCCCCAGATTCTCTACACTTCTCAGCTGTCTCGAGCCATCCAGACCGCCAACATTGCCCTTGATGAGGCCGACCGACTGTGGATCGACACCAAGCGATCGTGGCGACTCAACGAGCGACACTACGGCGCTCTGCAGGGCAAGGACAAGGCCGCTACTCTTGCTGAGTACGGTCCTGAGCAGTTCCAGCTCTGGCGACGATCTTTCGACGTTCCTCCTCCTCCTATCGCTGATGACGACAAGTTCTCTCAGTACAACGATGAGCGATACGCCGAGATCCCCAAGGATATCCTTCCCAAGACTGAGTCTCTGAAGCTCGTTATCGACCGACTTCTGCCCTACTGGAACTCTGACATTGTCCCCGACCTCAAGGCCGGCAAGACCGTCATCATTGCCGCCCACGGCAACTCTCTCCGAGCTCTGGTTAAGCACCTCGACGGTATCTCCGATGACGATATCGCCGCTCTCAACATCCCCACCGGTATCCCTCTGGTCTACGATCTTGACGAGAACCTCAAGCCCACCAAGCCCGCTGAGTACCTTGATCCCGAGGCTGCCGCTGCTGGTGCCGCTGCTGTTGCCAACCAGGGTAAGAAGTAAACCATTGAGCGAAGCGAGATGGTACACTACGAGCGTAGCAACTAGTGAACAATATATATTTGTGTTATAGACCAGCGTAGCGAGTTAGTGTAGCAATTGGTTTGGGCTTTTAGAGACCCAATTGAGTGTAGACTGTACTTGTAGAGACTCAATTGAGGTCTGCATGATCTCTAATAGAGACTACTTGTAGGCCTTCGCCATTACTTTTATTGCAGTTTGGTGTCACTTAAATTGACCAATTTTGGTACCAAAATGGAGACACAAATGAGCAGCTTTTCATGCAACTCACCCCAGTCTGTTTGCGTTGACACATCCTGAGATATCAGTGGCTCCAGCGGGGTTCGATTTAAGGTAAGGTCTTTGGGGCTCACTATGTTTTAACAAAATTGCTAAGTATAGGGACCAAAAACTCAGTAAGTAAAGGCTGAGTGTGCACCAGATTATGGAGATAAAAGAGCTCTATGATAAAAAAATGATCAAATCGAGCTGCAATTGCACTATTGAATTCTCCCAACATCATTTAAACCGTCATCTCTTCAAAAAATAGACTGCATTTCAAACTCAAGCTGACTAACACAACAGGTTGGAGACAGAACAGCAAAAATGTAAGGGCTTTTCACACTCTTCGCTTCGCTCAGAGGGCAAAAAATTGCAGCACCCAGGATTCTCGTATGGTCTCCCACTACAATACTAACTGGGCTCTCTGGTGCTTGACTATGGCTGATCGGACGGGAAGCCGTATTTTCACCAGGATATGGCCGCAACTGGAAGACAGAATGGTTGAGCGGTGAGCAGGGGATCATTAAGTCACGTGACCAGCTTTTCTGAGCAGTGTATTGGCTGAAACAGATGTTTTTGAAGTGCACCATGCGAAATAACTGCTTGGACTCTACAGATATTACAGCTTAGCTCTTCATGTATACATTGAAATACTCAATATTTATACCCCATAAGTTTCCAACATTCGTCTGTATCTACCCGATCGGGAGAATATCTCACTTCGTCATCCCACTCTTCTCTCCTCTCTGCACACTTATTCTCAAACGACTTTGTCAAGTCGATGTCAGACTCCATATCGTCGTACAAATCTTCCAGGGCTCGAAACAAGTACTGTATCACCTCTTTATCCATGGTATAAAATCCCACCTCCTCGTCGTCAGTTTCAAACGGAATACAGGGAATGAATTCATCTGAAAGCGCCCTGGCAGCATAGTATAAATCTCCTGTTTGCAAATCTCCTACCACATACCCTCCTACCTGTGTATTGGTGATAAAACGTCCTTGCTGAACAAGACACCATTCTTCGGGGGTATCTTGTTTTTTATTCGTTTTACCTGGTGGATAACAGTGTAAAGGGCCAATCTTCGGAAAAGTGAGGTCATACTTCACTTCGCAGTCCAAATCAATCCACAGTTGGTTCATAATTCCCCGATAGAAAAAGTAGAGAAAGCCATCCCAAGAGACCCAGAATTTCAAATTTCCAGGGTGATAATCTTCGAGAAGTTCAGGTAGCAGCAACAGTTCTTTGAATTTCCGCTCGGAAGGTCTTTCGGGATAAGCATATAGCAGGTCGGAATTATAATGCCTTATTAAAGCCCCTCCCGAGCCAGGAATGAGATTGATAGCTCCATCACCACCGTTGTATGAAGTGCACACTTGAGGAGCCAATGGGTCCTTGTCAAACACCAGAGTACCATCACTGTCTCTAGGTTGAGTAGCCTTGTGTACAAGTCGCTCTAGTGGTGCACTAGTGAAAAAATGAACCTGCAAGAAAGTGTCGTTTTCATCCACCACCCTTATCGGAATACCCTCTTTATGGCGGATTTTTAGACCAGAGGGAGATATGGCGACAGGTTTGAGATCACTATCTTGAGAGTCAGGAGAATCAGGAGACGCACTTAGAATCATCGTTTTGAGGTCCAAATTCTGATTTTCAACCTGAAGAGTAGTTCCGCAAATGACTTCCTTACGGGTAAACGGGTTTTGTAGTTTTGCAGTGGGAAAAAGCGGCTTCATGTTCTTTCTCATTGTGTCATCTCGTGCAATATCAAAACACTCCACTGGCTCAATTGGCAGCTCATTTGGGTTGCGAGGTGGACCCCGAACTTCATTACAGTATCTGAAACGCCCACTCTTTGACCTAGCAATAATCACACGAGCGCATTTTCTCCAGGACGAAAACTCCTCGTTCAGAGTGAACCAGGGAACCCGACTTTGCACTAGCTTCTTCATGAGAGAGCCGTCCAGAGCTGTGAGAGTGATACTCGAAGACTGGCAAGCATCCCCAAATGCAACACTCGTCTCCAAACAGCAATATTGCAGAATATTATGGATAACGTCTGCGTTAAGCATGTCAATAACTAATGGGTATCAATGATGTGTGGTGAGTGTTGTTTATGAAACAAAGTGTTTAAGTTTAACTGGGTACCCCCCCTAACCGTTGCTGCCCCTAACCGTTTTTTGTAAGTAGATTTCTTTCCTCCCAACCATCTGCATAAAACCTTATTTTTCTAAAGGAAGAAAAACGGTTAGGGGCAGCAACGGTTAGGGGGTACAGGGTGTTAATGGTGGGGAACTGCAAGGACGAAATTCGTGATCTGAAAAAATGTGTTACCAGGTACAGCACATTGAAGACAACCGTTTACTAGAAATGGAGTTATTTTTTTTATTTCATGTTACTTATTTGCTATACGATAAAATCACACAACACCCGCTAACAACACCACAGAAATACCGGCCACACCGTCAAAACCGCCTTCTTCTAGCCCTCATTTTAATCCCAGTATCATCTCTGATCTCTAGGATTAACCGGAGCAATCGTCGTCGCTCCATTGTTATCTCCAAAAATAATACGAGCCTGGAATTTTCCGTTCAAGAAACCAGGAAGCACATGGTCACTACCACCACCGAGCCGCCCAAGAGGAGGAATGATGGTAGTAATAGAGCCCGTTGCAAGATTAATGACTTCAGTACCGGTACCAATGGCGCCTGGTGTGTGAGACATGGCGAAATGGTGAGAATCGCGTGACCTGCACGACTGCTCAAAGCCGCTGGGCGTCACTCCTGTGATGGCCTTTGAGGAGTTATAGTAGACTGTTTCAGAGAGGTCCTCTTCCAGGTCGAAAAAAGTAGGCACCAGTGTGCTTCGTCCTGGATACAGCCACCATATGAGTCCGTTGTAGAAAGCAGCCGGTTCGTTCAATGTTGGTATCGGGTAGAAGATCATTTGTTTGGTTTCAAAGTCTGCAAAACTGTGCTCTGGGACATTGCTTTGGCGACGGTGAGACTCTCTATAGAGTACATTGCCACATTCCGCAACACTGTCATCTTCCATGATATCGAATGTGAACCCATTCTTGAAGTGTGGCTTATCACGAGGCATTGCAAGGGCTGTTGTCTCATCAAGGTAGACAACAATAGAGCCTTTGAACACCGTCACGTCCAGATACGACGCGTCTGTAGGCACCATTGTACTGGCTAGAGTGATTTCTACACCCATCTTCTTGACCACGGTAGTATCATCCTCCACACCCACTACTTGTACTAGGGCGTTTTGATTGCTGTGGCCAGCGAGGGAAGGAAACATTTTTATAAAGTTGTGGGGCAGAGGTTCCTGATACTGGTGTTTGAATGCCACTACTGTCTCTCTCTTCTCTTCTTTCTCGGGCACTTCAATGTTGTCTAGCTTGAATGTTGTCGTGGACCATGTTTTGAGCCGGGCTACAAATACCAGCACACAGTCTCGCCAGGTCTGAAGGTCTGAGTCGCCAGGCTGCATCCATGGGTTTCGTTGTTTCAGTTTGCTGCTGAAGGCAAGGTCCATCTGCTGAAATACCGAGTACCATTCAGAGTTGACTTCCCGAAGAGCTACACATGATTCCAGGTCAGCAAAGGAAAAAATCATAGACATGATTTCTGCCGGAAGACTGGTTCCTGTAGTTTTCTTCAACTTGACCTTGACAGACGGTCGTGTATCTTTAGAGGGAGCCTGAATATCTCCTGAAGAAGCACTCGTACCATTCATGAAGAAATGGTGTTTGGTTTCTTCGGTCTGTTTTGCCAATATCATCTGGATAGACCACTGTCGTAAAGCTAGGACGTAATTGTTCAGCTGTTCTTCAGATATTTCCTGTAGCTTAGTCAAGGCCTTGGACATGTCTAAAAGCTCCCAGTAATGCTCATCGATAAAATTCTTGTATGTACTCCCTGGGGTACACTCTGGGTCTTGTCGCAGCCATGCGAAACTCCGTTTCAGTTCGTCAACAACCGTCAAGTCTGTGTGCAATGCTTCCAATGTATTCGCCCGTTCAATATCAGCCCATTCCTCAAGCAATCCATCTAAATGAGCATTCCAAGCCAATATGACACTGGTGCACTCTTGAATATCAGCACCAACACGTATCTCTGGCATTTCGTTATGCACATTGTCTGTAGTTCTGTTGCATAATTCTCTCATATCCCTGGCAAGCTGTTTCTTGATCCGAGAAGGATTGAGACTTCTCATTGCCGCAGCTATGATGACTGTGAGATCATAGTGGGCATAATTGTCTTCGGTGTCGGTATCCATTGCATTGAGGAGAAGAGCAGGAGAAGAGAAACTCAGATTTCAGATTCGAAACACATAAATACACGTCTCAGTTTAGAGTTTTGCTGAAGGAATGAAACAACTGCGAATAGCCCACAGACAACTTGTTTTCTACAGGGAGTGTTTTTAGTACCGTAAACTACACTACTTCACAATGTCCTTTTTTAATCAAACTTCATGCAACCCCTATCTCGTGCGGCTCGTTAATTATCAAGGTTTATATGCAGACCTTAAATCTCTACTTCTACAGGGAACTCGTGCTGTTCGCTTTGCTCACAGCTACCATTAATCAATATCATATTATAATTACATGCTACTTGAACGCGTCGGTCAACGTGACCAGCACGGTCAGCAGCTTTGCAGCGTCCACCAGCGAATCGTTGCCGATCAGAGGCTTCTTTTTGCCGCCCTTCTTATCCTTCTCCACCACCTCATCCTCCTTGTTGTAAGACTTGGTCAGCACGTCCTTCTTGAACAGTGCCACCACCAGATGCCGTCTATCTCGTAGAATGCTAGCCACCCGCTCAATGGTGATGTGGTTCTCAGAGCCCATAGACAGCACGATGGCTGTAAGAAGCCGCAAAACGGGAGTCAGAATCTGGTAATACAGCTCCACAGGGTCCACCGTCTTGTCCTTCTTGGCCTCCTTGGTAGCAAGCTGAATACCGACATCAGGGTCAGTGTTGAGGAACAGACACTCGTGGAGAGTCTGGAAAATGCCACACTGAACCACCTGAGTGGCTCCCGTTCGAGTCTGTGAAATCTCAAGCAGGAAAAACATGACTGCTCGGAATGCCGTCACCTCGGACAAAATCTTGTCCAGAGGCAGGTTCTCGGAAGAAGAGTGGATGAGTTGATCCGTGGTCTTCAAGCTTCGAACCAGCAACAACAGCAGGTTGTATCGAACCAGACAGTCCAGAACAAACGGAGAACTTGTTCGAGTACACAGAGAAGCGAGAGACTCGAGGAACATCAATGCCAGCGTTCTCTGGTGAGTGGTACCAGAGATAGCGTCTGAACAAATCGTCTCCAGCAGCTTATCTCCGGAAGTACGCACAACCTGGTAGTTTTGTTTCAACAAAGCAGGGTTAGAAGCAGCAGACTCGAGGTACTTGTGACAGATGACGTAGAGGTCTGATCTGAGAGTGGGAGTAGAGACAGGCGTTCTGATAGCTCCAATACACGCTCGGAACAAAGCATGTGATCTGTCTCGACCAGCAGAAGAGTTCATAGCCTCGATATCCCGTCTGTACATCTCAAACAGAGAACACAGGAGGGAGGCAAGCACCTCGGCAAAGTCGGAATCAGAAGAAGCGTAGTATCCCAGCTTGGGCACAATCTTCTGAAGAGCCTCCAGAATGAACACTGACCGGTCAGGAGCACTCATCTCACAGTCGTTGAGCAGAATGAGTACCAACTGACACCACGAGTTGAGGAAATCCAACTGTCGCTGTCGCATTCGTCCACTGGCTCGCACACCCATCTCAAACTCGAGCAGTTCCTCCGCATGGGCATCAAGCTGGGGAATTTCAGCTTCTGAAACCACTCCCGTTTTCGTCAACTCGTACGATCTGAGCTGGTACAACTTGACCAACAAGCCATAGATATCAATCAGCTTGTCCTTGCCAAAAGTCTTGTCCACGTACTCTCTGTTGATGGAAGAGAAGAGTCCGAAATCAGGCTGGGTGGAAATTCGAGTATCCCACTGGAATTCAAGCACATCCAGGAACGACAGAGCAGTTGTGGAGATCTGAGAAGCAGCGTAATGCCACTGGGGCTTCTTATCAAGTGTGACAAGAGAGTCCAGGTATCGCTTGACCACAGAGAGAGAACCCTTCACTGCAGAAGCATGCACCTCCATGCTAAAGTACTCAAACAGAGACGTTCTGTGGTGGAAGAAAGCAGAGAAGGCAGCAGGAGCAGAGCTCATGATGAAATGTTTCTTCATATCCAGCTCCTGGTTGTTCCACAGCGTCTTTCGATCTGTGACAGGCTCCTCAGCGAGAATCTGAGCAAAGAAACCAAAGTCTCGCAAAATGCGTAACGTGATAGCTGCCGAGTTTTGGTTTCGACAGAGATGCATCACGACACGAGCACATTCGGCAGCAAACTCAGCAGCGTCAAGGTCGACATTGCAGGGGTCAATGTTGGCAACCGACTGAGTCAACTGGGTGAGAATGACACCAAACACGGAGTTTCGGTTGGCAACACCATAAGTGCCATTGTCAGCAGCCAGAGAACCGTCTCCGTTGATAGCGAAACCAAGCAGGAAATGAGCAACAGTAGCATCTGACGAATCTCGACCCAGGTTGGAAGAAATGAACTGCAGAATCGACAGTTTGAGCTCCAGACCAGAAGCCTTGTGGTTCTCATGCACGTAGTCGTCGAAAGGACGTTCCAGCTGCTCGACAATGCCGGATTTGATCTTCTGAGCGTCAGAGTATGTCTTGAAAGCTCTCAGAAGACGGTTCTGGGGCTCCAAACTGGTCGCAATACGGCCATCGTTATCGTTAAACAAAGACGACTGCGACACTCGGGAGAGAATGCTGAAAGAGGTGGCAGCAATGCCGGCGTTGGAAGAAGCCATGTGATGTGCCAAATGGGGAATGACGGTCATTCGGAACAGAATAGCTTCCTCGAACGAGTGAACACTCAGATTGCTGATGATCTGGTCGTTCTTCTTGCTCATCTCCTGGATCACAGGAAGCATGTTGTCGATGAAGTTCTCCTCCATGGAGAAAACGAGATCCACAATAGCCAGAGCACATGCAGTACGCTCAATCTCGTACATGGCCAGACCAGAGGACATGTCTGCGGTAGATTCACACAGAGCAAGAATGATGGTGTACAGCTTCTCGTTGAAGATGAGAGCCATGGCCAGAGGACAAGGGTGGGCAATGAGGTACTGCTTGAAGGTGAGATCATTATCCATGATCTTATCGAGAGAAACACCAGCAGCAGCAGCAAGTCTGATGGTATCCGGGTTGAACAGTCTCAGACAACTCTTTGCAAAGTTGAAGCAGGGAATCTGCAACACAATCTTCTGACTCTCTTCCAAAGGAGACACTGACGAGTAGTAGAGAATATCCTCCAGCATGTAGTTGACGTAAACCCAGACTCCTGGGAATCGGTAGTTCACACCCAGTTCATGAGGGAAAGGAAGGGTGGGAACAATGGGATCGTCAGCCACAGGGTACATGAGTCGTTCACAGAGCTTTGCAAATCCAACGGCACTTTGCAGGTCGGTGATAAGACCCTGTAGACGTTCTCTGGGAGGCAGATTGTTGTTGAGAATGCGACCGTCAGCGGTGTAATAGAGAGACTGGAAGGCCCAGGCGTCCAGACGGGTCCAGAGAAGTCGTTTGATCTCAACTGGAGCATCAACAGCCAGTCCAGAAAGAGCCTCCAGAACAATACCAGTCACTCCAGTCTCCACAGTCAACAGACCAAACACTCTGTCGACAAGTCCAGCCTCGAACAGGTACTCTCGAGCCTCAGGAGAGTATGTCAGCACCTGGGACACCAAGTGCATGTATGCCTCGATCATCATAGTAGCCTGTCTGTCGAGAACAGGAGCAGCCACCTGCACCAGAGCATTGGGCATTGTTGTGGACTGACGAGGAAGCTGTGGAGAAAGTGCTTCGACGTAAAAATCGAAAGCATCCAGAACCTGGTGCCATGTGAGTCTAGGGTTTCTAGTTTTGGGCAGCTCAGCAGCCAGGAAACGGTGAGCGTTAGCAGCACACTCAGGACCAGTAGCCAGAGAAGCAATCATGTTGGTAGCGGTGGCAGCCATCAGAGGAGAGTCGGCAAAGTGAGAAGCCCAGTCCACAAAACCGTAGAGATCACTCTCTCCATCGATCCAGTAATCCAGAGCAGAGTCAGGACGAGCATCGTACAAACTCGACACCATCATGTAGAACCGCTCGAGATCTCGTCCAACATCGTCCTGCAGCTGCTGATCGGGATCCGAAACAGCCTCGTTTGCAAGAAATGTGTCTTCCTCAGACTGTTTCATCTGCTTGAGCAGGTCGGGAAGATGTGAAACAAATGTGCTGATGAACCACTGCATCTGACGCATCCAGAGAGTCTCAAAGTCGATAGACAGACGTCGTAGAGACTTGAACTCAGGTACTCGCTGCTGAAGAGCGGGTCTGATATCGTAAAAGACGTTTCTGACGTTGAAAGCAGCAGTATCGGCTGCCAGAGCGTATCCAAACTCAAGAGCACCTTCATCAATAGAATCACGACACACATCCAGAATGTCACGTGTGAAATTCACCTGAGAGCTGAGCCCTTCATCAGATCTAGCCAATGCAGCCAAACCAGCCAGGAAAGCGAGCTGGATAAACCGCTGGAATGTAGGAATGCCCCATTCAATGGTCTTGCTGAACAAATCACTTCGCAGCTTGAGAGTATCTCCCACAGAAAGTCGCTGGATGTTGTCTGCTCCAATGAGTCCGAAAACAGACAGCAGAGCAGGCACGTGATGTAGCAGAAGAGTGTTGTATGCTCTGAGAGCCGAGGCGGCAGTGATGAGTTTCTTGATGGAGTCATAGTCGAGTTTTTCAGACAGAATGAGTACAGTGGTAGTCTGACCCAGATCCTCATGTTCCTGCAAAATGAAATCTCGTCTCAATCTGAGAGTAGACTCAAACTTGGGGTCCTGGTTTCGGCCAAGAAACACTCCCTGCTTCTCCTTCTCGTCCAGATCCTTCAGAGCAACCACATCCTTGGACATGGTCTCCACACACTTGTCGAAAACCTCCTTATGCGGACCAATCAGTGCTGCAATCTTTCGCAGCTCACTCACCAGCTCGGGCTTGCTGCTCTCCTCGTGGATCCAAAAGTACAGGAATCGTACCGTATCCAGAATGCGTTGTCGTCGTGTGTAGTAGGCGTAGATAGCCGCTTCACTGAGCGACATGTCGGAGCCTTGTCGAGATGTGATGGCGTCTTCAACGAGCTCTGCGGCAGCTGCTTCATTGAGAGAGAGTTCATCGGCAATGAGGAGGGTTCCTTCGATGAACTCGGGCGAGAGTTGTCGTTCGTCGTCGCCGAATGTGTATTTTCCTGAGTTAGCACACGGTAGTGAGAGGCCGAAGGTCTCGAACGGACCCTACAGGCTGTTGCCTTAATCTTGGGTGATTTTTGTTTCATTCAACCACATCGCAGTGTAGTAGGTGTTGGCTTGAGATAAGGTAAGTTCCACCATCCAACTCCCAACAGCCACCCACCACACCTCCAATGTAGTTATACGTGTCACTCCATGCCACATATCAGCACATTGCAATATTGTAACAGGGTATCAACATAACACCACAACACACTGTAGAAGTATCCAATGAGAATCCAATAAGGACAGATAGGAACACAGACACGAGTACTAAGATACACAAACGTGTTCCCCCCAGTTAACCCCGCTGATGGCTCAATATCGAACATTTGATAAATCTCAAATATCTCCTCAGTTCATTCTCCTTCAAATCATATCCAATCAAACGCAGACTCGGCAAGCCGATTCCGCGCCCTGGTAGTACTCACCCTTCTGAATCACCTCCCTATCCGTTGCACTCTGCTTCGGATTGTCCAGACACATTTTGAAATCGTCCTTGAGGTAGCTCACCTCGTTCAACATGCGTCGCAAATTGTTGGCATCCACATCGTCGTCATGGAGCTCGCGCGACAGCGTCTGCATCGTGTCGCGCAGCCGATCAAACAGCTCCAGCGACCACGTAAGCATTGTTGATTTTGTAGTCGTCAGGTTGATGCTGGTAAAAGTTTGGAATAACAAAAAACATGCATGAAAGCTTATTCACAATAACAGAGGAGGTGGTGGGTGTTGGGGGGTAGTGTGGATGAGATGTTGGAGAGATGAGTGTTTTATTACGATCGGGATGGTGGTTTCATCGGGAATATTTATTTTCAATTTCCAAATCTGACTAATACAGCCTCAATTGGACGTTGCTATGGTTTTGTCAAGTACATTTCAATGGAATGTTAAATATTAGTGAAGGGATGCAAGTAATTGGGATCGTCTGATGCTGCCTCAGTACTGCGGATGAAACATGAGAGTCAGGCGCTCTAAGGAGACCTTTAAAATACCTGTTTCACCTCAATAATAACCAAAATAGACACCACCCCTGAATATTACTTAATAAACCCCAACTAAATATTAAGGTTAGTTTAATTTCTTAACAAAAGAGGTGAGGCACCGTAAACTTTAAATTGACCCAGCGTGGCATTTGGTCGGTGCCGTTCAAATATCATCATATTCAGCTGGAAATTCAATATTCTTAGACTGTTTATGGTATCGTTGTAATCCCCTGGATCTCATATACCCAATTATTCAGTCAAATCTGATTTAAAACAACTTTTCATGTCTCAACCACCCCAACGCCACCGTGTATATCAGATCATGTGACCTCTCTCAATATTTCCACCTTTTCAGAATCTTGATTCCTTCAAATACCCACTTCCACCCTCTTCCATCCCCTCCCCATCTCTTGCTCTCAGAGTTTCACTGTGCATAACCTCAGCCTTATCACACCTCATCTCTCTCACATCACTCTTCATTTCAACAGCATGACGTTCTCAGAACCACAAAAGCGGATCTCCACAGCGGTCGATGTGGAGTCCTTCAAGAAATCTCAGACCTACGCTTCGATCATCTCGTTACTCGACAAGTACTCTTCTACAGTTCAAGAGCATCTTTTACCAGCTGATGATTCCGAGTTGGCTGCCAGTTCCAAGGCCCTTGTGGCTTTGTGTCGCAAACTAAGCTCTCTGATTGACGAGACTCCGCCTCTGGAAGGTCCTCGACGGTTTGGAAATGTGGCTGTTCGAAACTGGCATGATAAAATGGAGGCTCAGACGGAAACTCTTCTTACTGAAGCCTTTCCCACTATCGACAAGAACTCAATTGTCGAGCTAGAGCATTACCTGCATGGTGCAATGGGATCCAAGCAGCGGTTGGACTTTGGTACGGGTCATGAGCTTTCGTTTATGGCCTTTGTGGGAGGTTTGCAGAAGCTTGGACTGTTGGAAGCTGATCTGGCTGCTCCAGATGTGCTGTTCATTTTTGAGACGTACTTTGTGCTTGTTAGGAAGCTCATCACAACATACTCTTTGGAACCTGCTGGATCTCACGGTGTTTGGGGTCTTGATGACCATGCTCACTTGCCTTATATTTTAGGATCTGCTCAAAAGGTGGCACGAACTGTGACAGCCTCTACCTTGTTGGTACCTACAAAGTACGATAAAGAGGTGCCTCCTTCGAGTATCATGAACCCTCGAGTTGTTCAGGAGCAGAAAACCACTTCTCTGTACTTTGCTGCTATTGCCTTCATTTACGATATCAAGTCTGGTCCCTTTTATGAACACTCTCCCATTCTCTACGATATCTCTGGAATTGCCACCTGGGCTAAAATTCACTCGGGTATGATCAAAATGTACATTGCCGAGGTTCTGGGTAAGTTTCCTGTCGTCCAGCACTTTTATTTCGGCTCGGAACTGTACCCCTGGAAGGATACAGAGGGTAACGATCTGCCCTATTCAAAGGTGGAAGAGGAAGAACCTGTTAAACAGAAGCTGCCTCCTGGATTCAAAGCAAAAGAACCCCAAACTACTCCTCATGCTAGATTGCCGTTGATGGGTCCTAGAGGTATGCCCATTGAGACGGTAGAAAGACTGGCTCATCGAGATGGACAGAGAGCTGCTGCTGAGCGAAGGGGTGCTCCTGGAGCTACTGGAATGCCTGGTGCTACTAGAGCTCCTGGTGCTCCTACTGGAGGTGCTGCTGGGGGTCCTGCCAATGCTGATGCCCCTGGAATGACTCCTACTAAGGCTCCTTGGGCCAAGTAGTATATAGAAGATACGACGATATGAATGATGAATATATGAGAAGATGCACTGATTGAAACAGGTTGTTGTAGTCTTTATAAGTAGACAAAGCATGTTAAAGGCACCTGGCATGACAGGTCAGAAAGCCTAAACAGAAGGGTCACCTTATCCAAGTCTTTAAGCTGCCACCTTATTTTCTTCTTTTGTACCTGTGACACCTTCTTTCACTCAACTTCCAGCAACGACATGTTATTTCTACTACCCGTTCTGGTGCTGTGCCAGCTTGCACAAGCACGCAACATGATTCTACAGCTCAAGGAGGAAACGCATCTGTCCGACTTTTTTTCTGTGAATCCGCAATTTTTGGCCCATTTCGATAAGTACCACAACTTTGGGTCGTTTCAGGCCCTGGCAGGAGATATCCCTAGTTCGTTGGTGTACGCCCTGGCCAAGAATTTGATGGTGAGTATAGTGATACCTGACCTGATTCCTGATACCAAGTCATACCTTGATACCCATGACATGACTCGAGATACCATGACATGACTGAAGACACAGAGCAATGATACCTGACAGTGTGGCTGAAGTGGATGTGGCAGTTGATACCCTCTCGTGTGCTATCTACCTTTCAATGTCCTATGTCTATCTATGCATAGCCATATGTGTCTTCCTGTGACTTTGTCTATAGAGATACAAATGATGCTGTCATACGTGACCTGGAGTTATCAGTGGCTGTTGTCCGCTCGTGACCTACGGCCACTCGCTTCCGGGCTACCGTTATTAACCCAGATCAAAGACTGGACTTTCGACGTGGACGTTAAAATCTACGACGTCCAGACCAACGCCCCTCGACATCTCGCTCGAACCTCCAACCTCGAGCCCATCAGCGCTTTTGGCCCCCAGGATTTCATTCACGATCCGTCCGACGGCAGTGGCGTCGATATCTACATTCTCGACACGGGTGTACGACACGAGCACATCGACTTTGAAAATCGAGGCAAGCCCGGTCGAGACTTCACTGGAGAGGGTATGGGCGACCGCAATGGACACGGCACCCATGTGGCCGGCTTGGCGGCGTCCAAGACCTACGGAATCGCCAAAAAGGCCAACGTCATCGACGTCAAGGTGACTGGGGAGGACGGCATGGGGATGCTGTCATCTGTTCTAGCCGGTCTGGAATGGACAACCTCGCAGATCCGTCGCAATGGCCGTCCCGCTGTGGTCAACATGAGTCTCGGGACGCCGAAAAACTCGGTGTTTAACGCCGCAGTCGAGGCTGCGATCGATGCCGGGGTGGCGGTGGTTGTAGCTGCAGGCAATACCAACACCCCTGCGTGCCTGGACTCTCCCGCCAGCGCTAACGGCGTGTTGACGGTGGGCGCCTTTGACGACCGGTCAGACACGATTGCCTCCTTTTCCAACTGGGGCCAGTGCGTGGATCTGTTTGCGCCGGGCGTGGAGGTGACGTCGCTTTCTCACCGCAACAATCGGGGCACCGTGGCCCAGAGCGGGACGTCCATGTCGGCCCCGCTGGCCGCAGGACTAGTGGCGTATTATCTTGGCATGGGGGATGACACCACCAAGGCGATGACGCGGATGCGGGACTGGGCGAACATGAACCGGCTGAGTCGGCGAGGTATGATGTTCAAGCCGTTTACGCCCAACAAAATTCTGTTCAATTTGGCCGGTGAGCCGTTGTGGTAGAGCTCCGGAGTCTCGGACTTAGTCAGCTATTAAGGTTGATGACGCAGCAAGTTGCAGGAGAAGTCTATTACCGAGGAGTTGGGGAGGAGGGTTTTGAGGGTGAGCGAAATTGCCCAGGGCTTTGGGAGTATAATAAATAGCTGCAAGGTGGAGTGTAGAGCGTGAGGCAGGGAAGGGGGGTGCGCCTGTAGAGAGGGCCCGCTGTAGAGAGCAGTAGTATATATACCCGTATATTAGAGATGGTTTGTACCTGGTATGGCAAAAAAGCAACGTGATTTTTTTCTTTTCCGCTGCCCGTTGCCCGCGTTAGCGCTTGTGCTATGACGTACAGTTTGGCTCTACAGTTTGGTGGTTTTGGTTTTGGTTTGGGAGTCTGAATGATAATTCACTCTATCCAGGTCTGACTTTATCACCACCTCACCTGTATAACTACAGCCAGTACGAACGAGATACGAACCAGGATCGAATCATAGCGACAGGTCAAAAGACGTTTTTCACATTCGCTTCATACACCACACCCTCACTTCTCGCACCTATCTATCACCATCACCAACCCCACCATGATACGAGCAGATAGACACACGTACAAGGTGTTCAACCAGGAGTTCACCATAGACAAGCGGTTCCAGGTGACCAAGGAGCTCGGACACGGCGCGTACGGCATTGTGTGCGCGGCAAAGTACACAGGCACTCCGGACGGGCCTGGAGTGGCCATCAAAAAGGTGACCAACATTTTTTCCAAAAACATTCTGTGCAAGCGAGCACTGCGAGAGCTCAAGCTGCTCAACCATTTCCGAGGCCATAAGAACATCACCTGTCTTTATGATATGGATATCGTCGACACCAACAACTTCAACGAGCTGTATCTTTACGAAGAGCTGATGGAGTGCGATATGCATCAGATTATCCGGTCTGGTCAGCCGCTGACAGACGCTCACTACCAGTCGTTTGTCTACCAGATTCTCGCTGGAGTCAAGTACATTCACTCTGCTGACGTTCTCCATCGAGACCTCAAGCCGGGTAACCTTTTGGTGAACGCCGACTGTGAGCTCAAGATTTGCGATTTCGGTCTTGCTCGAGGTTTTTCTTCTGATGACGAAAAGAACGCGGGTTTCCTCACCGAGTACGTTGCTACCCGATGGTACAGAGCTCCTGAGATTATGCTGTCGTTCCAGTCTTACACCAAGGCCATCGATATCTGGTCTGTGGGCTGTATTCTGGCCGAACTTCTTGGCGGAAAGCCGCTTTTCAAGGGCAAAAACTACGTTGATCAGCTCAACCAGATTCTGCACTACCTCGGTACTCCCACTGAGGAGACTCTCAAGCGAATCGGCTCTCCCCGAGCTCAGGAGTATGTTCGAGGCCTGCCCTTCATGCCCAAGATCTCGTTTGCCACACTTTTCCCCAACGCCAACCCCGAGGCTCTGGATCTGCTGGAAAAAATGCTGGCTTTCGATCCTGCTGAGCGAGTGACGGTTGAGGAGGCTCTTGAGCACCCTTACCTTAAAATCTGGCACGATCCTCGAGACGAGCCCGTTTGCCCTACTCCCTTTGATTTCTCGTTTGAGGAGGTCAACGAGATGGACGCGATGAAACAGATGATTCTCGACGAGGTGGTGGACTTCCGAGCCATGGTTCGAAAGCCCGTGGACGAGCAGTCTCGAATCCGAGACGAGCAGATTGAGGAGCAGCGACGAGAGGAGGAAAAGGAGGTTGAGCGACAGAAGGAGGTGGAACGAGAAGTCGAGCGAAACCACCAGCAACAACAGCAGCAGCAGCAGCAGCAGCAGCAGCAACATCAGCAGCATCAGCAGGACTCTCCTTCTACTCTCAGTGGCTTCTCCGACTCGGATCAGTCCGCCAACCCCCATTTCTACGAGTACGCCGGCTTTGGAGTCGGCTCACAGACTTCGGATATGGGCCAGCCGCCGGTGATTCAGCGAAAGGACTCGCTAGGTATTCCAGAGGAGGATCTGCGGTACCAGGATCCCCCACCAAAGCCTCAGGAGAGTGGACAGAGCCAGGGCGATGGAGATTTGGAGTTGGAGTTGGAGTATGGATTGGATGGGTGGAGAGCGTAGACCACGAGCGAAGCGAGTGTGTCTACGCGCATATGAGCCAAAGGCAAGTATGCAGCCTGTCTACTAATTCAACTGATACCATACTCAGCTGTCTGTTGTATACTTCAGCAGCCTGAAAGACGTTAATGAGAAAAGAGGAGGATATAGATGTAATATAGGCATGGATGAGATAATTGACAATAGTAATTTTGATGGTGTGTACAGTAGATCGTAGTACGGAAAAACGCTCAACCAATATACAAGGCTGAAGTGCAGCATCCTCGGCTATCTAATCTCCATAAAATATTCCTTCTCTTCGGTTTAAATTGTGGCTTATACAGTACCCTCCAAGGTAGTTCTTGGCATTGTACTTGGTGGCTGTGTAGACCTCAAGAACATCACCAACTAAACACTTCACAATCATATGTTTATGTCTCACTGATTAGACAATGTCTGGATGACTCAAGACGCGGCTAAGATGCTTAGATTGAGACATGAGATGGCTCTTTGCGATGAGCTATTAATACGTGCTTAACTCTGTGTGGTACCAGGGGTGTGCTATTTTCGTCTGTAGGACACGTTTCCTCCGTTTATACGTGTTCAGCACGAACACTTTCTATTTCTGGTTTCGTGGAAATACTAAAAGCTGCTTTTATACGATGCTTAAATCGCTGTACGGCGCAAACTTTGAGTGAGGACTGAGGGTGGAGTTTGAGAGGTATAAGGATGAAAAGTTGAAATTGAGAGTGCTGAGAGTGTTGTATATCTTGTGTATCAACATCAGAACAATTGGGTACTTCTTAGTCCTATCTTGTGACCCCTCCTCACAGGCTGCTCGATAACAAACACCTTATTTTTCGACGTGATTGAAGAGAGTTTTGGCAGGGTTATAAATAGATCGGGACTTCGGAGATCTCTTTATAAATAGGTAGGAACGTGTTTATTAGGTCACGTGATGTGGTCTGTCAAGTGTATGTATTCTCGGGTGTCTTCCAATATTGGACTTGATGCTAAAAGTGAGTGTTCTAGCTAAGTCAACTAAAGTGTAACTAAATGGATTTAGTAATAATCAATTTATGAGCTGAAAAGTTGAAAATTTGGGGTATCCAAGTCTTTGATAATGATTTCTGGACTGTTTTATATAATTACCCCTAAAGAATGGATATGCTCAATAACCTCATAATCTCTGTGTTCTACTTTCCCCCCAACTAAATGCTTAACAAAGCACACACTGCCTCCAAACCCACCCAAACAATAAGCCCACTTTCATATAATCAAACCCCTTTGAGAATCCATGTGGCAACGAACAAAGCCCTCCACTTTCCTTAAACGATACATGCACTTATCAGTGTTCTAGAACGGACTCCTATATCCCTTAGTTTGACAGTAGGCTGCACCAAGGACGCCACTTAGTGTGTCATTTTTCAATAATTTTTTGAGTCATCTCTAGATCTCCACCTCCTGATTCCGTATTTTCCTATATTTCTACTAAATTTATTCAAATTCCTGCGAATATTCTCCTTTCCCCCAAATCTCGTCATGCTCTCCACATGCAGCATTGCCACATATCGTTGGGCCTGCATATCGCACGCGATACTGCCTGTTTGGGACTTCTTAGAGCCGCACTTTGGCGTGTGTAGTTTAGATATTATATATTTAGACCCGGGTGGAGGCATCTTGTTTGACAGCTCTCGCTTTTCCTACTAACCTTTTCCCTTCCACCCCTAACACCTTTTTGTCAGCTCCCATTTTCTTGTTCATTCACACCTCACCCTAATCGCCAAACCCAAAAATGGGCATCTACCGAACGGCTCTATCTCCTCCACCACACAGCATGCAAGACATTGAACTGGACCGTTCAAGCGCTGGAAACGCGTCGGAAGGCTCGCCGCGGTCTTCCACGTCGTCTCTCTTTGAAAAACTCGACAGAATCAACGTCGCCAAGCAGCATGACGACCCTGCTGCCTCTTCACTTTTGAGAAGAGATGTCCACGAAACCGACCTGGAAAGTGGTACAAAGGCCCCTCAGAAGAGCAAACGTTTCAAGAAGTGGTTCATGGTCGCGGGCATGGCTGCGGCCATCATTTGGGGCCTGTTTGTGCTTGGTTTGTTTGTTCAGAGCCTGACCCAGCCTACAGCTGACCCTGAGATTAAAACCGTTGTTCAGGGCGCAAAGCCGATTGTGGCGCCTGATGGAGGCGACGTGGCGGGCGACAACTTCAAGTTGGTCGTGACCCCGCAGTCTGTGCGAACCGGTACTTTCAGACCCGAGAGAAAGTCTGTGCAGTGGATCCAGGCCGCCAACCTCGAAGGAGCGTACTTGGTGCGTGACAGAAAGTATGTCGTCAAGACCTACGGCGAGGACGACAAGGAAATTGAGATTACGGACACTTCTGTGGTGTACGGAGACCACAAGCTCAAGATTGATGAGCTGTGGCTTCGACCTGATCTCAAGAAGGCACTTTTTGTTACTGAGCGAAAGAAGAACTACCGACACTCGTCTTTTGGAAACTACTGGATTCTCGATGTTGATACCAAGGAGGTCAAGCCGCTGCTGAAGGATGATGACAAGGCTAGAATCGCTGTGGCTTCTTGGGCACCCAACGGAAAGTCTGTTGCTTTTGTCTACGATAACAACGTCTACGTGACCCATGTGGACGAGTACAAGACCACTCAGGTGACTGACGATGGAAGCGAACAGATCTTCAACGGAAGACCTGATTGGGTTTATGAAGAAGAAGTGCTTTCTGGAGACTCTGCTCTTTGGTGGTCTCCTGATGGACAGCATCTTGCCTTCCTGCGTTCAGATGATACAAAGGTGGAAGAGTTCACTATCCCTTACTACGTGCAGGACCCCAAGCCTCAGGCTTACCCCGAGTACCGATCTATCAAGTACCCCAAGCCTGGATCTCCTAACCCTGATGTTCAGATGGCCTTTTACAATGTTGAGGAGGATGCCACTACGTTCATCAACGAGCCTCTTGCTCAGGACGACATTATTTCCGACGTCACGTGGTCTCAGACCGGAGTTGCGCTCATTCGAGCGTCTGATCGAGAAGCTGATGTGCTCAAGATTGTGCATGTGGACGCCAAGAACTCGTACACTGCCAAGATTCTGCGGGAGAACAACGTCAAGGAGCTTGATGGAGGCTGGGTCGAGACTCAGCGATCGTCCAAGATCATTCCCCAGAACTCTTCTCTCGGTCTTTCTGAAGAGGGATACATTGATACTGTCATTTCCGAGGGTCGAAACCATCTTGCTTACTTTGTTTTTGGTGAGCCCAAGCCCAAGGTGATGCTGACTGCTGGAGATTGGGAGGTGGTTGATGCTCCTTCTTCTTACGATGCTTCTACTGGAACTGTCTACTTTTTGTCTACTCAGAAGGATCCTACTGAACGACACTTGTACTCTGTTCAGATTGATGGAAGCAACCTCAAGCCTGTTACCAACACTTCTGAGGATGCCTACTTTGGTGTTTCTTTCTCCAACGATGCTCGATTTGCTCTTCTCAACTACAATGGTCCTGATGTCCCCTACCAGAAGATCATTGATCTGCACTCTGCTGAGCCTCTATCTGCTCCCAAGGTGGTCAAGAACGAGTTCCTCGAGACCACTCTTGCTTCCTACGCTCTTCCCACCTCTCACTTTGCTCAGATCAATGTTGGTTCTGAAAAGGAGCCCATTCTGGTCAACTCTGTGGAGATCCGACCTCCTCACTTTGATGAGTCCAAGACCTACCCTGTTCTGTTCTTTGTCTATGGAGGTCCCGGATCTCAGATGGTCACCAAGACTTTCAACATTGATTTCCAAAAGAGTGTTGCTGCTTCTTTGGGCTACATTGTTGTTACTGTCGATGGTCGAGGAACAGGATACATGGGTCGAGAGTTCCTTTCTGTTGTTCGAGACGATATTGGACGTCGAGAGGCCGCTGATCAGATTGCCGCTGCCAAACTCTGGTCTCAGAAGGACTATGTGGACTCCAACCACATGGCTATTTGGGGCTGGTCTTACGGAGGTTACTGTACTCTCAAGACTCTGGAAGCTGATGCTGGAGAGACGTTCCGATACGGTATGGCTGTTGCTCCCGTGACTGACTGGCGGTTCTACGACTCTGTCTACACTGAGCGATACATGCATACTCCTCAGCATAACAAGCATGGATACGAGCAGACTGCAGTGCACAACATGACTGCTTTGGCTGCCAACGAGCGGTTCCTGGTCATGCATGGTTCTGGAGACGATAATGTGCATGTTCAGAACACTCTGTCGTTGATCGACAACCTGGATCTGGCTGGAGTGGATAACTATGATATGCATATTTTCCCTGATTCGGACCATAGCATTTACTTCCATAATGCCCAGGCCATGGTGTATGATCGGCTGTACATTTGGATCCAGCGGGCGTTTAACGATGAGTTTGCCCATCTTTAAACGGCAGTGAGTGGCCGTAGGTCACGAGCGGACCCAATGATTAGTGAGTGGCTGTAAGTCACGAACGATACCATATGTGAACATGAACACTGTTCACCGTCAGATGTCTGACACTATTAGAAGTCTCAGGAAGACCGCTAGACTAGTATTAACGAATATATGATTTTATTGTAACACACACAGATATTGTAGAGATGACTCAACTCAGAAAAACATGGTATTTTTTCAATTGTCTAGAATTGGAGCTAGAGGCAGGACTGACCTGTAATGTTTTGAATAACATGACTGGTTTGGACCGTTGAACAATGGCTAAAAGTGAGATACTGTTGAAATGAACTGTAGATATATTCTTGTTCAAGGGTATCCTGTGGTGCTTGTAAGATCAGCTTCATAACCTGTAATTACATTGTCCTACTGTAATTGGAAACACGATAATATCAGGTATCGTGAAATATTATTCACAACTCCTTTCATGCAAGTGAACCACCTGACCTTCACGATCTTTGCTCTTGAAACGTCAGGCCTCAAGAACGCGTTGCATCTGACTGGTGATAAATGCAGTTGTCTGGTGCATGAGCGAAAAGTTGGGTAGTTGGCTGAGATGTAAGATATACAATTAGAATGCCCTCTTCTTTCTGATTTCAATGCATTTGTCCAAAAGTCTGTAGCTCCATTATCAAGCCAGGTAGGACCGCCCCAAAAAATGCAGGTCATTTAACTCTCCCAACAAACAGAAGCGGGGAGTCAACAAGAGTCAAGTAAGTATCCAAGTGAAGTGTAGCCTAAGAAAGAGATGAAAATATAAGCCCCCATTTTATATGACCTATTCATACAACTAGAATACCAGTTGATACGGAGTTGCAATATGTGATTTTTTTTAATCAAGTCCTAGTTCGTCTTCGTATTCAAACATGACCAGTGAGAAATGTGCCTGACAAGGATAATATGGTGGAATGTAAATAATTTAATTTGAACAATATCCTGTTTCTGACAAAGGAGCTTGGCACATTCCATATAACCACACAAGATATAATGCCACCAAATCCACATACCTCTCTATACCCCATGCTCCTCCAACTATTCACATTCGCTTCTGTGGCTCTGGCAGCCCAGCTACCCAATCCCGTCACTTCAGTCACTCTTTCGCCGGTTCGAAACCCCGGTAACGAATGGGATCTATGGCAGGCCAAGATTGATTTTTCCGTGGACTCTGTTTCACCTGGTGATACTTTTTTGCTTGAGTTTGATGGACCAGTTGAGACTTATGCGTACTCTTTTAACGTGGTTGATGCATCTGGCGATCTTGTGTTTCACATTTCCAAGTCCGTGGACGAGTTCACTTTTGAGGCTACCGCTTCTGACTACTTTTTGGATGTGTCCTCAGCTCAAGGAGATATCACAGTTGAGTTTCTGACTCGGTTTCAAAAGGAAGAAAATGAATCTACTCTGAGCGTAAGTGTCAACGGTGTTTCCGATACTCATGAAATGATTCTCAAGGGAGACTTGAACTCCAAGGAGCACATTATCCCGTTTTATACTCCCGGAAATATATTTTTCTTCTCAGGTTTCCCAGTCGAGTCTGACACCGCTCACTCTGTCAGCTTTGAGCTTGATGAAGGAGCTGTCTGGAACCCTCAGGAAGACTTTGGCTATTTCAATATGCTGTCAAACGAAGAGCACGTTGCTATTGTGAAACTAGTTGACATAGACTGGTCTCCTTCATATGTTACTTACACACTTGGACCATACTCTCAGCCTAATCTGCGAACGCGATTCGGTACAATGGCTCAAGTTGATGGACATGTTACAGAGTGGTGTGGATCTGTGTCACTTGACGGTATTAGTATTTTGTCAGGATGTATCCAGGCAGGCAAGGGTGAAAAGGGTGCTCCTGGAGGGTATGGTTTGGTAAAGGAGACGGCAGTGGTGGAAACATCTAAAGTCACTTCGGCTGCTGAAGCTACTTCTGACACTCCTGTTGCTACCTCTGAAACTCCAGCTACTACTTCTGAAACTCCTGAGACTACTAATGCTCTTCCTACTGCTTCTGAAACCCCTTCTGAAACTGCTGCTCAATCTTCTGAGGCTTCGCAGACTGTTCAGGAATCTGAGGCTGTGACTTCTGATGCCACACCTGAGACAACAGTTGAGTCTACAGTTGTGTCTTCTGAGGTTCCTGAGACTACTGAAGCCCCTCTGTCTTCTGAAGCTCCTCTGTCTTCTGAAGCTCCTCTGTCTTCTGAAGCTCCTCTGTCTTCTGCAGTTGAGTCTTCAGCTATTGAAACATCTGAATCTCCATCCTCTGACCCTGAACCTACCTCCACTCCAGTAATGACTCCCTCTCCTAACTCAACCATGTCCTCTCTTACTACCATCACTACCACCCAGACAGTCACTTACTGTGAAGAGATCTGTGAGAAGATTCCCGTTACTATCACTACGGTCGTTCCCATCACCCATACCGTTACCACTTGTCCTACTGTCGTTCAAGGCAAGACTATCACTGTGGTTGTTCCCTGTGAGATTACCGAAACTGAAGTTAAGCCTACCCCTACTTCAGTTAAGCCCTCTGTTGAGCCCTCTGTTGAAGTGAAGCCTTCTGTCTCTAATGAAGTTACTCCTTCAATTGAGCCTTCAGTTGAAATTGAACCTTCAGCTAAACCCTCTATTGAAGTCCAACCTACTCCTTCTGACAAGCACACTTCAATCGTCAAAGTCACTCTCTCAAAGACACTCTCCCTTACCCCTGAGTCTTCTGTCAAGCCTTCAGTTCAGCCCTCAGTTAATCCCTCTCCTTCTGAATCTGAAACTACAACCACTGTTGCCCTCCAACTCACTTCCACAATTTCCATCGAGGTCAAGACCACTGTTCCTGCCAAGCCTATTGAGACAGTTGAGACTCCTGCTGAGAAGCCTACTCCCGTAACTGAAGCTCCTAAACCCGAGTCTGAGACTCCTAAACCAACTGACAAGTCTGAGATCCAACCCACTCCTTTGGACTCAACTGTGACTGTCGTTCTGACTTCCACTAGGAACATTACTATGCCAGTTTCACCTACTCTTGTTCCTCAGGCTTCTTCTAGTACTCCTGAACAGGCCAACACTGCTTCGTCAGTTAAACCTGCAGCTCTTCTGGCTCTGGTTGGACTTCTCCTGTTGTAGTTCTTTATTTAATGGTATATTGTATGTTGATCAAGTATGCGCTTAGAAGCCTGTGTTAGAATAGCATGCTGTCTTGTCAGAAAAATTATATCTGAGAGATATTTAGGTGGGTGTAAGTACTGTAGCTAGTTGAAATGTTTGTTGAGTTTTCATCCCTACAAACACCAGCATTCTGACGACGGCATGTTTATTGCCGATAACTTTAGCGTAAATATTGCTCCGTAAACACTCCTTCCATGCCCCAAAGTGTTAAGCACATAATCAGATTAAAACGGTTGCATTAGACTGGTGAGGTGTGGACTATGTACGAAATAAACCGATATCTTGGTTATCAAAATGAAACAGAGACTAGAGATATAGACTAACCCCGTTACTCTAATCCCAATACTTCTTTTAAAATTCCCGTAGTACATTTATTGGACCAGATATTCCCTTCTCAAGTCATGCGGCTCATTAATTCCATCTCACCCGAGCGTCAAGCATGCAGAGCATAATACCACACCTAAAATGAAAGTCACCTCTAGACAGAAATAGAAGAGGTAGAAGGATAATAATTTGACCATTTTACTACCCTGTTCAATGTGATTCTCGATTTCAACTCCACGTCTCATTTAATTGACTATTCGTAAAATCCTGAATTTTCAAAGTTCCGGACCTATCAAACCAATATCTGACCTCTATACTGCACACACTTCTCAAAGGGGTAACCAAGCCTCCTCTTGAAATAATATAAGCACGTCCATTTCTACTCCTTATGTGTATCACGACAAATGCTCTTTTTCTTTTCTTTGTTTGGCTTAGCTGTAGCGGCTCAGCTAGCCAACCCCATCTCTTCTGTGACTGTTTCTCCTGTTAGAGAGATCATTGGCCCCCAATGGGGGATGTGGCAAGCCAAACTCCCTTTTTCCGTCGACTCTGTGTCTCCTGGTGATTTTTTTGTGATTGATTTGGAAGACTCTGACAGTTATCTAAAGACGTTTCCTTACTCGTTCGATGTGGTTGATAGGAGTGGAGCTACAGTGTTTCATGTGAGCAATGAGGAAGACGAGTATGAAATGACTTTCAAGGCTACAGCTTCTGATTACTTTTTGGACACTTCCTCGGCAGAAGGAGAAATCACCCTGGAGTTTATGGTTGGGTTTCCTAGCCATCTTGATAACATACAGATTGACGTGAATGGTATTTCTGCAACTGCTCGTCCAGGTCCTTCTCCCAACGTGATGTTTGAAGATTATGTCTTTCCTATATTTGGTGAAGAAGGTATGATGTTGGTGACTTCGTTTGAAATCACACCTGATGCTCTTCATTCGCTACTGTTTGATGCTTCTCCAGGCTTGTCTTGGTTTCAGCATCCTCACCATCATAAAATCAGAGACGTTATGGTGTATGATGAAGACTATAACAAATATCTTGAGGGTGAGATGGAAGATGCTGATTGGACAGCTAGGGAACTGTCATATGTACTTGGCCCTTTCTCTCAATCTGGTCTGAGAGCTAGAGTAGCTGTTCTTGCTGAGGTGGTTGCCCAAGAGGACATGTACTGTGGAAGGGTCTATATTGATGGTGAAGTGCATGATTCAGCGTGTGTTCAGTCTGGTGTGGGTCCAAAGGGTATTCCTGGAGGGTATGGAACATTGAAGGGAGTGCCACCTGTGTCTAGTAAGCCTGCTACCACTTCTGAGGCTGCTGAGACTGAAACAGCTACTGTTGAGGAGACTACCACTGCTGAGGAGACTACCACTGCTGAGGAGAGTACTGCTGAAGAGACCTCCACTGAAGTTCCCGAGACCACTGAGACTTCTGAGACTACCACTACCGGTAGACCTGTTTCAACTCGACCTGTTTCTACTACTGCCACTCCTGAGACCACTGCTGAAGAGACTGCTGAAGAGACTTCTGCTGAGCCTACAGAGACTGCCGAAGAGACTTCTGAGACTCCCGTCCCTACTTCAACTGAGACTTCTGAGCCTGTTGTGACCACTGAGACTCCAGTTACTAGTGATGAACCTGCTGAAACTTCTGCCGAAGAGACTCCAGTGCCTACTTCCACTGAGACTGAAGAGTCTACAGAGACTCCTGTGACTACTTCAGCTGAGGAGACTGCAGAGGAGACTTCAGAGCCTACTGTTGAGCCTACTAGTTCTGTCACTTCCGCTGAGCCTACCGAGACTGTCTCTGAAACTACAGCTGAAGAGACTTCCGTTGAGACTGCTGCGACTTCTGAGCCTGCAGAGACTACTGAGGTGGAGACCACTGATACTCCTGAGGCTACAGAGACTGCTACTGTTGAAGAGACTGCTTCTGAGTCTGCTGAGGTCTCTGAGTCTGAGACTCCTGTGCCTACCGGTACTTCCACTGAGTCTATCCCTGAGACCACCGATACTCCTGAAGAGACTACAGCTACTCCCGAGTCTTCAGCTGAAGAGACCTCAGGTGTTCCTCAGACTTCAAAATCTTCTCCTGTGACGTCTGATTCTCCTGAGACTACAGCTACTGAAGCCCCTCAAACTTCTGCTGAGTCTTCTGTTAAGCCTACTGAGTCTGTTGAGCCTACTGAGTCTGTTGAGCCTACAGGTACAGCTGAACCCACTTCTTCTGAGTCTGAGTTCTCTGTTTCTGCTTCCGAGTCTCCCTCTGCTACTGAGTCTTCTGAGCCCTCTGCCACTGAGTCCATCCCTGAGACTACTGATGAACCCTCGGCTTCTGGTACTGAATATCCTGAGACTTCTGGTTCTCCTGAGACTTCTGGTTCTGAGTCAACTGGATCTGCTGAGGCTACTGGTTCTCCTCAGTCATCTGATACTCCTTCTCAGACTTCAGCTCCAGAGTCTTCTGCTGAAGAGACAGGTTCCATTCCTGTTTCTACTGAGTCACCTGCTTCATCCGTTGAGCCTTCTGGTACTTCAGCAGAGCCAACTGACCCAGTTGAGACTTCCTCACCCGAGTCAACCGATCCAGTTGATACTTCCTCTCCAGTGTCAACTAACTTTGTTAACTCTACGTCTGGAGCTGTTGAGACCTCTGCAGTTGAGACCTCTGGAGTTGTTGAGTCAACTGATATTCCTTCAGCCTCTTCTGACGCCCCAGTCACTCCAATTCCAACTCCCCACCCTTCGTTCACTCGTGACTGGACTTCTTCATCTGAACCTCTGACTACTATCACCACGACTCAAACTGTCACCCACTGCGATGAGATCTGCACAACTACTCCGGTCACCATTACTACCGTGGTTCCTGTTACTCACACTGTCACAACTTGCCCTACTGTCATTGAAGGCAAGACTGTGACCGTAGTCGTTCCTTGTGAGATTGAGACTGAGGTGAACCCTACTTCTGAGGTGAAACTCACTCCTGAAGCATCCAAGCCTACTGTTCAGACTGATGTGAAACCCACTCCTGAGTCCCCTGGCCATACTGTTCACACTGGAGACGTGCCTTCAAAGCCTTCTACTAAGCCTTCAGGTAAGCCTTCTGTTAAGCCTTCTGTTAAGCCTTCTCCTCAGCCCTCTGGTCAGCCTCCTGTTGAGCCTTCTGCAGGACCTCAGCCTCCTTCAGTTAAGCCGTCTACTGTCCAGCCCTCGGTTATTCAGCCTGCTGCCTCTGGCACTACTCCCGTTGAGATCGGACCCAAGCCTTCTGTTCCATCTCAACCGAAGCCCAGTGCTTCATCTGACTCCCAGTCTACTTCAGTCATCACACTGACCGTTTCCCAGCCCTCAGTCTCCACCATCACCATTTCTGGTTCCAAGGTCATCACCGTGACCCTTACTGAGTCTGACAAGCCTGGTGTGAAGCCCACTGGTGATGTCAACATCGAGTCTTCTCCTAACCCTTCCGCTGAGCCCTCTGTTGGACCTTCTGTTGATGTGAAGCCCTCTGTTGAAGTGATTCCTTCTGCTAAGCCATCTGTTCCTGTGAAGCCTTCTGCTCAAGTTGTTCCTTCTGCTCCAGTACAGCCTCCAGTCCAGCCTTCTGTTCAGGTCAAGCCTTCTGGTGGAGTTCAGCCTTCTGGTAACCCTCCAGTTAACCCTGAGCCCGAGTCTGAAGGCACGTCCACTGTCGTGGTTGATGTCACTTCCACTATCTCTATCCAGGTTACCTCAATCGAGACTGGACCGAAGCCTGTTGAGACTGACGCCAAACCTCCAGTTGATGCCAAGCCTTCTGTCAAGCCTTCTGTTGTCAAGCCTGCTCCTGAGTCTCCTTCTGAGCCTTCTAAGCCTTCTCCTGAGTCACCCTCTGAGTCTTCGGTTGTTGTCAAGCCTTCCCCTGGCCCTGAATCACCCTCTAAGCCTGGAACACCTGTCAACTCCATTCCAGAGCCTGGACCTACTTCTGAGCCTGGTGTTGAGAAACCTGTTGAGCCTGGCACTGAGAAACCCACTATCTCAATCCCTGGTGACAAGCCTTCTCCTGAGTCACCAGAGTCACCCGAGTCACCTGAGACTAATGTTCAGGCCCCTGAAGCTCAACCTACTCTTCAACCCACCTCAGTCGTAACAGTCATCTCCGACACTCCAGTTGCACCTACCGAGAACCCGTCTGACCCTGAGTTCAAACCCCAGGCAGTTACACCTCTTGTCCCTCTCGTACCTCTTGCACCTGGCTCATCTTCTCCCCAGCAGGCAAACGCTGCCTCCTCTCTCACCCCTGGAGCTCTTTTGATGCTAGTTGGCCTGTTGTTGGTTTAGTTGTACGACGGTTTTGTCTATACTCTAAAATAATTATGTACCTCTTCCCATTGTATTGTAGTTGGTATCTACACCACGTGACTCACTACTAACACTCATGTATTATCTAATCTTTCTTTCACGAGCACACCCCCACCGGACTCATCACCCATGCCCGGCTTCCCCTGGTGCGGATGTGCTGTCTGCTGATGGCAGCGACTAGCATTGTGACTAAAACGAACGGATAGTCGTAGAATTAATAAGCATTTAGTGCATGAGTAAGATCGTTGAGTAAGCTCACTTCGTTCGCTTACTCTGCGCTCGCTGGTCGCTTACTCAGGTCTCGAAGTAGCAACCGTTCCACAAGCCTTGCAAGTTCGCTTATCAATATCTCCATCAAAGTCAAGAATAGCCTCCTTGATCTGAGTACCGAGATCAACCAGCTGAAACGAGTTCTCAAAGACAATCTTTCGGCACTTTTCATTGGGACAGTACCATCTCAGAGCATCCTTCATACCCTCAGGTCGATCCTGCTCAACCACAACACCAATGGTATCGGCATATCGAACAGGATTGTGAGGCACGTTTGCAGGAAGCAGGAAGATATCGCCTTCATTGATGGTGATATCTCGGAATTCACCGTCGTCCACGACCTTGAGAGTCATGTGACCTTTTTTCTGGTGGAACCATTCGGGGGTTTGGTTGATATGGTAGTCGGTTCGAGCGTTGGGGCCTCCGACGATCTGTATTAGTAACGGAAGCGAGTGGCCGAAGGTCACGAGCGGACAACAATTCACGTGACCTTACTAAGCAGTCATGTGACTCCTAAACGGAATAGTGATCTTAGTAATGTAGATCATACTGAGACATGCAGTCAGGAACAGCCATGAAACACAGGTCATGTGATTTTATCGTATGGCACGTGACTTCCTATCACATGACATAACCAGACCCATCACATGATCTCAGTAGATCTCCTATGACTGTACCATTGACAGTTGAAACTTGTACACCCTTCTGGAAAGATGTTGTAATGATGCTCTTTTGTTCAGACAAGCCAAGTGGTTTTTGCCGAGTCATGTGATCCTCAGATTGTCAATTATCACATAACATCCTCAGATCACCACCAACCCTCCTCATGAGTCTCATCATGATCAAATCATCTCCCTCTTTCCTCCTTGTCTAAATAACTCACCATAACAGTGTAGCCTCCTCGCTGGATACAAAAGTTGTTGACCGGAGGTTTCAGCAGGTGCTGGTTCTCGTCGAGCCACTTGGGCAGATTGATGGGTTCTTGGAGCATGGGTGATGAGTTGGAGATGAAGTCAAGAAGCTCAGGCCATTTGGATATGTGCGTTCATGTGGGGCGTAAACTTAGTCGTTTGGAGTAAGTATAAACGGGTGGAATGGGGATGTTTGGAGAGGAGATGTTTGTTTGGTTGGATTTATGGATCAATTTGGAGCCGTGCAGTGTTTTTCTTTTTCACTTTGGACTTGTATTCACCGAGATAATTCCCTTCGGAGTTATCTTCATCTCCAGTTGTATGCAGGTTTCATATGCACTTAATCAGTAGAGCCCTGAGACGGTTGGTAAGCGCATGAGTGGTTTGTCGAGTGTTAGTGTGGCACAACTAATGAAGCTGTAGGAATGAGGTATAGAGGAGAAGATATTCGGGATATAATTGGACAGTAGGAGATATATTTGAAGTGTTTTGCTTACTAAGCATTTCAAATTTGTAATGCGTGTAGCTTGTGCTGCAGGCCATCAAGCGGTATAATATGTATATCAACATTATCCTCTGGTCTCTGGCTATCGAATGAGACCCTCCATTTCCCCATTGAACAAGTATTTATCTGGTTACCCTCTAATAATCAAGGTGGCGAACCACGACAGGGGTTTTGTTTGTTGTAGTAATACATGCAAGCTTAGCCGGTTAACGTACCTATCCAACAACTTGATTGGGTAATTTGATTTGCTAACTTGATAGATCTTGGGCATCACGCAATGCTTACATCAGCTAATTTCCTCGCGCTTACATCATCCAACTTTAATTCTGATAAGGTGGAATCGGGCGATATACACAACAATTGATGCTAGAAACACCAATCCATCTCATTTTTGAGCAATTAATATATCCACACCTTCCCACCTCGTTTATCCCCTCATACACCCACTATTAGTAGCACCTTTGTGGCCCTCTACCCTCCTCCAACTGCCACCTCCCAATAACCTTCTTTAGGGTTCTCACAACCACATCCACATCCATCTCATTGCCACTGATCTCTTCACCCCACGACACATCCATCTCAATCATGGCTGGTAAAGACGTGATCGACAAAGCGAGCGACAAGGCGGCCGATAAGCCCGTCGACAAGCCCGCCCCTACCGACAAGAACAAAAAAAACGTGCGAAAAGACGAGGAGGAGCTTTCCGAGGAGGATGAGAAGCTCAAGAGCGAGCTGGAGATGCTGGTCGAGCGACTGACCGAGAAGGACGCCTCTCTGTACGAGCCTTCGCTGGAGGCGCTGAAAAACTTCATTCGAACGTCCACGTCATCCATGACTGCTGTTCCCAAGCCTCTCAAGTTCCTGCGGCCCCACTACCCTCAGCTTGCAGAGCTCTATGAGTCGTGGACAGATGCCAAACACAAGCAGCAGCTGGCCGACGTGCTGTCTGTGCTGGCCATGACGTACTCCGGCGATGGTAAGCGGGATGCGCTCAAGTTCCGCCTCAAGTCCACCACCGACGACCTGGGCTCCTGGGGCCACGAGTACGTTCGCCACCTTGCTCTGGAAATCGGCCAGGAGTACCAATTGCAGCAGGTGGAGGCCGGCGACGACGCCAAGGAGGGTCTGAATCTGGACACCAACTCGGGAGTCGGATCTCTCGCCGATGTGCGAAACCTGGGCATCAAGCTGGTGCCCTTCTTCCTCAAACACAACGCCGAGGCCGATGCCGTCGACCTGCTGCTGGAGATTGAGGCCGTCGAGCACCTGCCCAAGTTTGTCGACGAAACCACATACGCCCGAGTGTGCCACTACATGGTCGCGTGTGTGCCGCTGCTGGCTCCCCCAGATGACGTGGCCTTCCTGCACACGGCCTACGCCATCTACCTGGCCCACCGTCAGCTGACACAGGCTCTGGCTCTGGCCATCCGCCTGGACGACATGGAGCTCATCAAGTCGGTGATGGACGCTGCCAGTGGAGACGAGCTGCTGCAGAAGCAGCTGGCGTTCATTCTGGCCCGACAAAAGTGCTACTTTGATGTGGCCGACGAGGGCGTGCAGGAGTGCATGTCCAACGCGCTGCTGGCAGACCACTTCCGGTACCTGACCAAGGAGCTCAACTTGCTGGAGCCCAAGGTGCCCGAGGACATCTACAAGAGCCACCTGGAGAACTCGCGTGACATCATCATGTCTGGTGCGTTCGACTCCGCCAAGCAGAACCTCGCCGCCTCCTTTGTCAACGCCTTTGTCAACTGTGCCTACTCTGCCGACAGACTGCTGACCAACGGAGGAGCCGAGGAGGAGGAGGGTGCTGGAGGTGCATCCGGCGCTTGGATCTACAAAACCAAGCTCGCCGGCATGTACTCCACCACGGCGTCTCTGGGATCTCTGTTCCAGTGGGACCTCAGTCGCGGTCTGCAGCAGCTCGACAAGTACGCCTACTCGTCTGAGCCCCAGATCAAGGCCGGAGCTCTGCTCGGAATGGGTATCGTCACTGCCGGTGTGTACGACGAGACTGATGCCGCTGTGGCTCTTCTCGCTGACCACATCACCGAGGAGCCCTCTGCCGAAAACAACAACGGCAACGCATACAACCTCAACCAGCTGTCTGCTGTGATGGGTCTGGGAGTGGCATACGCGGGATCTCGACGAACAGACCTGCTGGAGATGCTGCTGCCGCTGGTGCAGGATACCGACACGTCCATGAAGACTTCCGCTATGGCTGCTCTTGCTCTGGGACACATTTTTGTCGGTTCTGCCAACGGTGACGTTGTTTCTGCTCTGCTTGGATCTCTGCTTGAGCGAGACACCATCCAGCTGTCGGACAAGTGGGCCCGATTCATGGCTCTGGGTCTTGCCCTGTTGTTTATCGGCAAGTACGAGGAGATTGAGGAGGCTGTTGAGACTGTTCGAGCTATCGAGCACCCTCTCGGCCGAATCTGCGAAACCCTCATCACCGTGTGTGCCTACGCCGGCACCGGAAACGTGCTGCAGATCCAGAAGTTGCTGCATGACTGCATTGGCGAGAATGTCACTGAGGAGGAGGCTGAGGGAGAAGGAGAGGGAGAGGCTGTTGAGGGCGAGGTTGCTGAGGGAGAGGTTGCTGCCGAGGGAGCTGCTGCTGCTGCTGAGGGCGTTGACGTGACTGCCGATGCCTCTGCTGTCGCTGATGCTGCCGCTGATGCTACCCAGGAGGTGGACTCCGAGGAGGCGTCTTCTCACCAGGCCTACTCGGTCCTTGGTCTGGCCATTGTGGCCATGGGCGAGGAGATTGGCCAGGAGATGGTGCTGCGACACTTTGGCCATCTCATGCACTACGGTGATGCGCAGGTCAAGCGAGCCGTTCCTCTGGCCATGGGTCTTGTCTCTGCTTCCAACGCCCAGATGCGAGTCTTTGACACTCTGTCTCGATACTCGCATGACGCCGACATGGAGGTTGCTCTCAACTCCATTTTCTCCATGGGTCTGGTGGGTGCTGGAACCAACAACGCCCGACTGGCCCAGCTGCTGCGACAGCTCGCATCGTACTACTCCAAGGACCCCGATGGACTGTTCACTGTTCGAATCGCCCAGGGTCTGCTGTACCTGGGTAAGGGTACTCTGACCGTGTCGCCATTCCACACTGACCGACAGATTCTGTCCAAGGTGTCTCTGGCATCGCTGGTGACTCTTTTGGTGACCATGATCGACCCCAAGTCGTTCATTCTCGCCGACAACCACTGGATGCTCTTCTGGCTGACCAACGCCATCCGGCCCCGCATGCTCATCACTCTGGATGAGAAGCTGCAGCCCATCAAGGTGCCCGTTCGAGTTGGACAGGCCGTTGACACTGTGGGACAGGCCGGTAAGCCCAAGACCATTACCGGATGGGTCACTCATAGCACTCCTGTGTTGTTGAGTCACGGTGAGCGAGCTGAGCTGGAGGATGACGAGTACATTCCTCTTGCGTCGTCTCTGGAGGGTGTCGTTATTCTGAAGAAGAACCCCGACAGAATGGACGAGAGTAGTTAGTGTGAGTTCATGAGCGAAGCGAATGAACGAGCACTGTAGGATGTCACACTGAGTAGAGTGTATGGCGCTGTGTCCTGGATGCAGCTAGATGAATATAGTAGATGAATTGCAATAGGTATAATGAGTTGTGTGCACGTAGTGTGAATTTAGTTTAGCTATCGTAAAGTTGGTCTTTGTCCATGCCTTCTCTTATATACTGGTATGTTGATTAGCCTAAGGCATACTCATGCCTATAGTTTTATTTTCTACTGGTACAGAACAGATACTTCTACTTGTTAACATTCAGACATTAATCTATACATGTCACCACCGGTTTTCCCGTGGTGAGTTCATGCCCCTTCAGCATGTTGTTCTCTTTGGGTGTGCATCGGAAGTATACGCACTTTTCGCTTCGCTCAAAGTGCTCGCTTCGCTCGTAGTTACCTCTTGGTAATCTCCTCCTCCATCTCCGCCACCAATCTCTTCCTATCATCCACTCTCTCCTTCTCCTCAATCGCCTTACCCTCCCATCTGCTCCAGATGAGCTGTTCACACGAGTTGATGCTAGCTCTTGCCTTCTCAAAAACAGCAACGGAAAAGTCACTGCACAGGGCATCCCACGTCTTTTGCAGCTTGTAGCATCCCCAAACGATTCCAAAAGCGGCAATAGATCCCATATTGTACATTGACAGATCGTAAAGGTAGACTCCCAGGAAAGGAATGACAACTGTAGGCAGCTGAACACCAAGAACGACCTTGAGGAACTCATGGTACGCTCGAGAGTGCAGTCCAGAAACCAGAGTCTCGTCCAACTCCTCCAGAGTCTGTCCAATCACATCATCGGAAGGACTATCCCAGTGTTCAACAGGAGACAGTCCGTAGATACCGTCAGAAAGAGGCTGAGGAGCGTTAGGAGTAGTGCATGCAAAGCCGTCGATTCGACCCAGCAAATAGCACATTGACTGTCTAGAAGCAGGCAAAAAGGCGTACTCCAGAGAGTCTCTAGTGATTCCATCAACATCATCAATTCTCCAGTACAACTTGTACCAGGGCAGTTCAGACTGTCTCCATTTGAGCAGCTGCTGTTTAAGTACAGTCTGCAGCTCTCTATGAGCGTTTCTAGCCCATTCAGATCTCAATCCCTTGATAGTCTCTGCTTCAGTTTTCATAAGAGACTCCTTGGACACGTCAGAAGCACACAGATCTCGACAAGTCTGGTAAATGCTGTATCTGAGCGCTCTATCGTGATTGGCAGACATTTTTTTCATGGTTCGCGAAAGCTGCTCGAAATTCGACTGTTGCCAGAGATCGAGGTATTTGGGAGAGTTAGAAGGAGACTCATTAAGCAGAGTAACAGCTTCAAAGGCCTGTTCCGAGTTGACGGTCAGAGTGGCGTTCACAATTGCCACAAAGTCGTCTTCAGCCAGGTCTCTGAGATTCACAGAAGGCCATGCCTTTAGACCCTCTCCTTCTCCCACATAAATGATCCAATGGCAGTCTCGGATGTTATCGAGAGAATCGGCAAACGAGGTGGCCTCCAGAATGTCCACGTCGACCTCCTTGAGAAACGGCGAGGGCAGGTTCATGTCCCATCTTGAATTCTGAGTTCCATGTCCAGTGTACTTTCCAGGGCTCAAAAGAATGTCCTTGGACGCAATTCTGGCCTGAAAAGCGTCGTACCACTTTTGGTCGGTAGCCAGCGGGTCTGCCAGCAGCGCATTGAGAATATTGGCGTCCTTGCGCTTCTTGACGGTCATATCTTGAGGACCCAGAGGAACCAGACCAATTCGGGTTCTACCGACAGAATCAGCCAGAGAAACTCGAGCATGGAGCGAATCTCGGTCCGGAAACAGAGCTCGGACCTGTCTGATCAGCTTGTTGGACACCCGAGGCTCCATGGCGACTTTTCCATCGACTTTGGCCGTTTCCGAAGGCTCCAGTTTGACCTCGGTTTCGGGAGTTGTGGGCCGGTTGAAAAGATTGATTTCCGTGGTGCCGTAGACGGACCCGGTGAGAACACGCGAGTCACGTGTACCGGCAGTCGTGTACCGTCGCACTCGGCCTATTTGTCGTAGCATGGTGTGGAGGATGGATGAGAGAATGCAGCCTGAAACTTTACCTTGGGAGCATGTGTGTGGGTGGATTTAGGAGAGTGAGAAGTTGGAGAGATGGAGTGTTAGAGAGGTGGTGTTGGTGTGGGGGTGTGGAGAGTATGTGGAGAGCTGATTGACGGAGTTTGAGGGAGGTTGGAGTGGTTTTGGGGGAGTTGGAGAGTGTGGTTATGGATTGTTGTTGTAACAAACTCTGTACTGTAACTAATATTGTACTTGGTTGGGAGAGGTTAAGTAAATAAGCTATAATGAGGTAAACACACTAAAATGCTCACTGTTGGAGCAACAAGACAGAAAATAAAAAGCAATAAATTATACTGCCATTTCTGACCCCTTTATTATCCTCAGTCTATCTGCCCTGTAGTATTTACAGTGTGCTAGTCTTCTGCGGTAAGTGCTTTTCACCCCTACATACAAATACGTCTTTTTGGTTGTGTTTTCAATAAAATCAGTTAGTTATGAACATCTATATTGTTCTTTTGTCTCACACTTTTTCCTCCTCTTCTCTTATACCCTCTTCTAATTACCAGTCACTCTAGACTTGAGCCACACTGTAAAGCCCATGGCAAAAGCAATAAACGCTAGCAGAGAACACGATCGGAACACGTACGCAAGGGCATGCTTGTACACGTTTCTAATGGCGATCTGGATCTCTGGAGCGAGGTGGTTGATGAACTCCACGTTCTTTCTCACCTTGAGCTGCAGTTCAGGGTCAGCAATGATACTGGGCAGTTCAGATCTGAGTCTAGACTGCAGAATATGAGCCACTCCGTTGACTCCGAGAACCGAACCGAGAGATCTAAACAGGTAAATGACTCCAATGGAAGAAGCTGAGTCAGCAGCTCCAGTATGGCAACACAGGCCAATCAGAGTAGATACCAGAATAAGACCCTGTGCGAGTCCCTGGAAGGCCAAGTTGACTGCAAGGACGGCTTCCAGAGAGATGCCATGATGCTGCAGCATAGCTGTCAGAGGAGTAGCTTCATGGGGAGTAGATGAGTTGATCAGACGTGACAGAATGCAACACGAGAGACCGACAACAGTCAGACCAGTAAGGAAGACTCGAGGGTATCGTTCCTTGGTGTTCTTTTTGAGAATGTGGCCTGCAATGACCGAACCCGAAGATACTCCGATAGACAGAGGAATGAGTCTGATACCTGCCTGAGCTGCACTTTCCAGGAAGACAACCTGGAGGAACACAGGAGTGTAGTAGATGACAGAGAACTGAGTGATGGTGGTGAAGAACACACTGGTAGTCAGGAGAGTGGGCTTCAAGTGTCCGAAAACAGCCTTGGTCATGATAGGTTCAGGAGCCACGTTAGTTTCAACGTACAAGAACACAGCCAAGAAAGCAGCACTAGCCAGAGACATGAGCTGCAGAGTTCCACTGGTTCCCAGAGTTCTGGTATCGTTTTGCATGTTGATAACCAGCAGCAAAAGGGTCAAAAAGCAGACAATGGAAATGGAACCGAAAATGTCAATTCTCTCCAAAGTAGACACATTAGAGATAAGCTGCTTCTTGGGCTTGATGTTGACATACTTGAAAACCAAGAACGAACTGAGCACCACAAAAGGCACCTGTAGAGAAAACATATATCTCCAGCCAATATGGTCTGCAATAAGACCTCCCACTGGTGCTCCTAGCATAGCTCCCAAGCCAAAGTTGATATTGGCATAACCCTGAAAAATACCCCGCTCTTCAATAGTCACAATATCACTGACGATAATCGAACTCATGGCTGCCAGACCTCCACCGCCTACACCAGTAATAGCTCGTCCGATAATCAGCCAGTTGAAGTCAGAGGCGTAACCACAGAGCAGGTTTCCGAGTCCAAAGAAAAATGAGGCAAAAAGCAGCATTTGCTTACGTCCAAACACGTCACTGAGTTTTCCATACAGTGGCTGAAAAGCACAGTTGGTCAGCAAATAAGCTGTAGCCACCCAGGCAACGTTATCTGACTCGTTCAAATCGGCTCCCACTCGGTTCAGTGTACTGGCGACAATAGTACCGTCGATAGAACACAGAAACGCGCCGATATACAGCGCAGGCAGGATAGCCGAGCGCTTGTACATGTTTTTCAGCTGTTGAGAAGTGTATGTGGGTTCGTCGCTGTGGCCATTTTCGTCGGCCAAAAGAGGCGTTTCTTCGGATGCTGAGGACGAAGAGGATGCGACCGTCATTGTGAGGAGATGTGGCTAGTTGTGGATATTTTTTGTCGGGCGTGGCTGAGTATTTATAACTTGAGTTGTGCAGTCGTGTGGCTTCGCTTGATCCATGTTAAACTTTTTAATATGCACCTTTATCGGCGCTAACGCTGGAGAAACTAGTGGATAAGAGGGTGAGCTGGGGTGTTGAAAAGCTGCTGAAAACGGTGATTGGATGCCCGTATTATTCTGCTTTTAATGAGCTAGGTCTCATCGTTGTAGCTCTCAAAAATCCACCTCCTCAAGCGACTAAGTTTCATCTCGGAGCGTTCAGTCTTATCCACCATCTCCGACATCCCAATCAAGCATGTCAATGCGGACTAGCGCAACACTATCGGACTCCGCTGCGAGCACGGAGGGGGGTAAAGATGATACAAGCTCGGAGTCCGACTCTAGGCGGTAATATCTATGTTTTTGGTGATTTTAGCGGAGTTTGGAAAATTTTCTCTTAGCTCCATGCTTTACACGTTTTTCGCTTGTCCTCTGTCTGCTGCCTTGTTTATACGTTCAGCACGTATAGTCATACTTGTATGTGCAAACATTGCTGCGGAACTGGTACAGCTATGGAGCAATGGACTATAAGGATAGGTATGGTGTATGCTACTGTACGTAGCATTGAGTATTGAGCTAGGCACGGTATATACTGTGCCACTAGTATATCCTACAAGTACAAGTAGTCACATCTCATCTCGATCAGATAATATTATCTTCATTCTAAGAAAGACAAGACAATGCATGCGATACGGTCTCACCTGCACCTAACAGAGAATGACAGGATGATGCCATCCAAACACACTACAAACATACTACAAAAGACCGTATATATTATACCCCATGATACACTGACAGGCAGTAGTACCAGTCACCACCCACTTTTCAAGGAGATAACTCTTTCTAAACTCGTGGTGACCACATGTCTCTTCCTATGTTCTCTCATCCGCATACGGTATCCACCCTCTATAAACACTTCCAAAAACAGCCAATCAGCACACCTTAGCGAGTCACATTACATTTCATTAGCTAACGTCTAACCTATAATATCTCACTCAGCCCCGAACACGTTTTCAAGCCACTCAAGCCACGCTGACAAATAAATTATCAGCCACTTTTCACCGCGTCGCAATTATCACTAACCCCGGCAACTAATCATGCCTTATCTGAACCTTGACTGAGTGGGGTGGAGGATATGGGAGCAAGAGAGTTGTCATGTGACGTGTGTTATAGTCATGTGACCTGTGGTATGATCACATGACATAGTGAAGTCAATGTCACGTGACTTAAGTGCTTGATGGTGTTGTCAAGTCAGCACCTCGGATCAGGGCTACAGTCAAGTGCAATGAGCTTTTGGTCACGTGATTGTGTGGTATTTTAGCACAAATGACTTATTGGAGTGTTGTATCAGGTCATTTTGACCTGATAATGGTCAGATAGTGTGAATCAGCTCCGTTCTTTGCTGGCTGTATCTAGTTGCTTTTTACATAGACTCTCAACTAAGGTGGTTGATCCACAATGGGATTGTGTCTTGAGTAATGCCATTGTCACACCATTTTTGTATGTTGATCCTGTAATTTTCGTGTTTATATTTGCTTTTCGCGTTCATTTGCCCTTGCTCACATTCTTTAGACTGGCTAATCGGACAGTGTATATATCCCAGTGACTAACAAACCCTCTTTAATTATGCTGGCTAATCGGAGCAGGGATATTTCGTTTCACAATAAGATTTCGGGATCGACAGAGACAAATATCGTCCTCGCGAGTAATGAAACACCACAACTTGATTGGTGATGTCTAAGATCCGATTCGGACAGTGGTTGTTTGCTGGTTGTACTTGTACGATTCGGTTGCTGTGAACTAAATGGTGGGGTAAGTAGCTGCATGCACTTGGGAATTAGTTGATCAACTAGTTAAACACCTCGGCGTAGTCGCTGACGCTCGTAGGCCGGCCTCTCCGATCGACCCGACACCGCCCGAATAGTTCCCCACACTTTCTGCAGCAATTACGCGTGCGTGCGTTTAGAATTAGGGGTGGTATTAGGTGGTTTTAGGGGGTACATGTCGTCATCACGTTTGATGGTGTTAGTGCGACCGTTGAGCCTCGGTTCGGATAAACTAGTGAGGCTGGGTGAATAGGGAAGGACATAAACAGCCATCTACAACACGATTGCAGAGAATAAACCGGCAAAATCACAACTCACGGCCCCACAAAGAACACTGCTAAAACGGCACTCAAAAATAATGAACGCTTGGTAGGATCTACTCTCTCTGCTTACCTCCACCAAATGTACGTCGGTCTAACTTTAGGTTTGGCAAAGCTTGTTTTTTTTTTCTTCTCCATTTTTTCACGCTGGGGTCAATGCGTCAGCGGCAGAGCACGATAAACACGAGAATGAAACGGACCCTTCGGGACGATCGGCCAATGTGAATGTTGGAATTGAGCGAGGTGGTGAAAAAATGGAATATCGTCGATACTTGTAGCAATTTCAAGACCAACTCAACAACTCAACGGTTCATAAGACTGTGATAGTTCCATAGGCTTCGGTATAAAGATGTTCGGTCAAAACGCAGCAGATTTCAGTTTGCATTTCCGGGATTTTCATTTCGGGCAGCCGCACTCTCTCTCTCTGTCCACTGGCCGACTTCGCTGCGTCTTATCTCCGTTGCAACGACTGTGATACGCCATTGAGAGACGTGTCGAATATGTACCGAGCCGAGGCAAGTGTCTTATGATACACGGCTGAGTGTGGGCGTGTATCAGAGCTAGCTACATCACTACAAATCGATATAATCACCTCCCTAAACACAAACCCAGGGTGTTGCCACCCATCCCAAAAGTCGATATCGCACTCGCTTACTCCAAGGTACCTTCACATGCGTGCTGATATTCACACTGATGGAGATGCAACCAGCTGTCAAGGTTCGTCCCAACGTTGGGGACGGTGGAGTTTATTGCAGTAGCAGTAGTAGCAATGTAACGATAGAACGTGTGGGCTGTTGCCAAACAGCCCATCAAAAGGCCTGTACGCACAAAGACCACACCCATCATTATTTCACAAGCTGTTTTTATTCCCACACGCCTCTCTCACCTCCGCTTGCTGCACCCCACTCGTACCTCCGCTAAAGTCCTCGGCTCCAGCACCTTATTGTTCTTCAGCTTGATGGGAGTGGAAAAATATGGGCAGTGGCGGTGGCGTTGCTGGGGCGATAGACACCTGTTTTTTGGAGCATCAGTTGCACACCCGCTCCACTAGTCTATGCCCTCCCCTTCATCCGGCTCAGCTCACTGTAGCACTCGGCTCAACGTTTTTCCGAACACGCTTTCAAACGCTGGGCTAAACCTTATTGCGCACCCGGACGCTTTCTGAAAATTACTCAACCAAGATATAAGAGATCGCATCCCCATAACATGAGCGCCCTACTCCGATCGTCTCTGCGTCTCTCCCACATGTCCGCCGTCAACCGTCTCACACAACAGCTGCGGCTGCTCACCGCCTCCGCGCCTCTCAGCGCGTCCAACACTGCCGGCAAGGCTCCTTTCAAGGTGGCCGTGGTTGGTTCCGGTAACTGGTGAGTATCACGATGAAGGTTGAACAATGAAGCTGAAGATGAAGTTTCGACATCAGCCTCAACTGAACGAAAAGGAAGGAAGCGACAAACGACAAAGAAGAATGCTTGCCCTCAAATAACAGCACACCTGATCTATCATGACAGTGGGGGTGATGTTTGCCGCTGAACCGAGATGCGCCACTTTCACGAGCCATGTCCCCAATTCCACTTAACTACAGTGTCAGACTCTTACTATAAGTGGCCTGATATTGGAGTATTAGAAGAAAAGGGTGTTTGGTGTCTGCCATAACCGACTCCTGAATTGACTCTCTATCACTGCATAATCTGTGTTGTCGAATACAGCTTGGTGTAGAGTCATATAGGGGTTGATATTGGACCAGCAAGGTCAGTGGTATAGATCAGTAACAGAGATCAGTGACAGAGATCAATATAGTCTCTGTGATTGGCCTCTGTGATTGGCCTCTGTGACTGGTCTTTGTCATGATCTATTCACGTTTGTCGCGGCATTTCAGTCGCATGAGGGCATTCACATTCAGTCGTGCAAGCACGCCTAAATGCTCATGCCTCATGCTCCTTCAATGCGCTTTACTAACTCAGGGGCACAACTGTCGCCAAAATCGTCGCCGAAAACGCTACCGCCCACCCCGAACTCTTCGACAACGAAGTCCGAGTCTGGGTTCGACAAGAACAGGTCAACGGCAAGAACCTGACCGACATCTTCAACTCCGAGCACGAGAACGTGCGATACCTGCCAAAGATCAAGCTCCCCCACAACCTCATTGCCGAGCCGGATCTTCTCAAGGCCGTTGAGGGCGCCAACATCATCGTCTTCAACCTGCCCCATCAGTTCCTTGCTGGCGTCTGCAAGCAGCTCAAGGGCCATGTCAACCCCAAGGCTCGAGCCATCTCCTGCCTCAAGGGTCTGGATGTCACTCCCCAGGGCGTCTACCTGCTCTCTGACGTCATTGAGAACGAGACCGGTCTGCACTGTGGAGTTCTCTCTGGTGCCAACCTCGCCACCGAAATCGCTCTGGAGAAGTACTCCGAGACCACCGTGGCCTACAACCGACCCAAGGACTTCTTTGGAGAGGGCGATGTGACCAACGAGGTGCTCAAGGCCCTGTTCCACCGACCCTACTTCCATGTGCGATGTGTTCAGGACGTCGCCGGTGTGTCTATCGGAGGAGCTCTCAAGAACGTGGTTGCCCTGTGCGCTGGTTTCGTCGAGGGCAAGAACTGGGGAGACAACGCCAAGGCCGCCATCATGCGACGAGGCATGCTGGAGATGATCAACTTCTCCAAGCGGTTCTTCCCCGAAACTGACATTAACACCCTTACAGTCGAGTCTGCCGGAGTGGCCGATCTCATCACCTCATGTGCCGGCGGCCGAAACTTCAAGGTCGGCCGAGCATTTGGAAAGGAGAGCGGCTCTGGCAAGACCATCCAGGACGTGGAGAAGGAGCTTCTCAATGGACAGAGTGCTCAGGGAGTCATCACATGCAACGAGGTTCACGAGCTGCTCAAGGCCAAGAACATGCAGAAGGACTTCCCTCTGTTTGAGTCCACCTGGGGCATTATCCATGGTGAGCTCAAGATTGAGGATCTGCCCGAGATTCTTTACCACGCCAACTAGATTATAGACTGTATTTTATTGCATAACAAAATGAGAAACTCAGCCAGTGAGCGTAGCGAACTGGCGCGTATCACCAGTAGTATTGTATTGTAGTATTGGATCCATCTGTAGAATGCATGGTATCTCCAGAGACTACATTTAGTTTAAGCTATGGCCTTCACTTGGAATCAACAACTAAGGTTATTCAACATGTCCCAACGGATTTCACCTACCAACAAAAGTGTCAACTAATATTACACACATCAACTAAACCCAACTAAGAGACAGACCCTCCCCATATCGTACTTCTATGGCCCCTACTCTATGCCCACCCTTACTCCATGCCACGCAGCCATACACTTTGCACTGTACTGGTGGTATCACATGACTCTCCTCTTGTTGAGCATCCCCATCCTTTCACCCGTTGAGCTCATTGAGTGGGGCGTCAGTAGCCGCTAGCCCCACACACCCCGCATATGGGGTCATTTTTTTGGCTGGCAAAATATCGCCGGCAAAATAATGACCCCATGAGACAAGAAAATAAAGGCAATATAAAAGAGGGGGTAATGGGATGATACTATCATGTGAAAAAAATTACGGGGTTGGTCTAAGCACCCCTGGGCTTGCTAGTGTCTTGTTGGTTAAGACATGTTCTAGATAGAGCGGCTTAAGGAAGGGTGTAAAGATGACAAAGAGATGCACTGTATAGAGATAAGATAAACCATATTAAGAGCTGAGAGATATTACATATGTTGGTACAAAAGACTGGAATCGTAGTTGGTTTCAAAGTGTGATATTACAGTACTTATTTCTACTTCTGTTTCACTGCTTGAAGCTTGAAGTGCACTTTCTTTAATTACAAGTTCCTTATCCCTTTTACATTATACAACTTCAGTTAGTGATATTAAGACATCACTCAGATACCAAATAGATACCAAATAATCCACTTGGTTATCCAGATCCAACAAATACCCTCTTTTCTAGATACCCTTCTACACACACTTCATTCACTCTATGTTCAACATGCAATTATCCTATATACCACACACAACCGCACTGGTCTACATGTGCATCTTTTTGTCCTTGGGCTGGGTCTCCTTCTGGGGAATCTGCGTCTTGAGAAACGCCTGAAGCGATGCAAACGGACTGGCCTGGTACTCCTGCGAGTTCATGATCTTGTTGAACCGTTTGGTCTCGGCCTTGATCATGGCTTCGTTTCCTCTTGCGTTTCGAGGGTTGGGAGTATGGTCCAGCTTGACTCTAGTTCGTCCTTCATTTTCAGCCTTGAGAGGCTCCAGCAGATCATCCAGGTTAGCAGCGAGGGTCTCGGTTTCTCGAAGTCGTAGTCGTCGGGCCTCCTGACGCTGTTGTCGTTTGATTTCCTTGGCGGTAGCTCCATCGGCCATGATAGCATCGATATCAGCAGCAGGCAGAGGGACTCCCTTGGGCACGGCAGGAGTGTCTGCAGAAACAGGTCTCATAGCAGCCTCGTTTTTCTCGGGGTTTCCATAATCAAAAGGTCGGTCATAAACAGGCTTCTTGCGCTTCAGAGACGCTTTGCTGACTCCTCCTCGTTTGGAGAGCTGGGTATGATGTCGTTCTCGCTTGGCCGCAGCCTTGTCTTTCTTGGAGGCCTTGGCCTTGTACAGGAAAGTGGAGTTTCCTTCGTTCTGTGTTAGTAGGGAAGAGGAAGGGGTGTACCACTGCTATCGCTCGGTATACTCACCATTATGTGTTATGTCGTTCTGGGTGCTGGTCAAAATTTCAAAATTTCAAAATTTCCGAACTTTTAAAATAAGCTTCCTATCCACCTCCTAAACGCACAAGGTTACCCGGAGTACATGTAGAGCAAATGACCCAATACCTCACACCACTGAGAGAGAAATCAAATCAACTACACACACAACAAAATGTCATTGCAAATGCTGAAAACGCGGATCGCACTGACCCGCCCCACTCTTATGCGGCCCTCTGTGGGTCACATGACCAAGCGATTTGCCGGAACTGCCCCCACTCCTCTCACCTGGGAGCGATTCCTGCTTCTTCGAACCCGAAGACGTCAGATCAACTTTGTCGCCTCCATTTTCACCGGTCTGGCCACCTCCATCGTGGCCTGGGGCTTCATTGCCGAGGCCGAGCTGGATCTCGAGCAGCAGGATGTGTTTCTGGGTCTGGATGCCGTTACTGCCGCTGGTCTGGGTGTAGTGGCTGCTGGCTTCATGGGATCTCTTCTGGGACCCACTTTCGGTCAGTTCCTCTTCAAGGCCACCAACTCCAAGCAGTGGCCCGCTTTCCTGATGAAGGAAACGGACTTCCTGTCGCATATCCAGAGAAACCGAGTCAACCCCCGGTACCAGAGTGTGTCCAACCCTGTTCCTGACTACTACGGCGAGAAGATTGGATCCCTCAAGGACTACCGACGATGGCTGCGGGACTGCGCCAAGTACAACCGAGCCCGAGAGGTCTAATGTATATAGTAAACGATCTGACGATATGACTAGAGTACCATGTAGAGAAGAGGAGATTTGGAGCAATTGAATTGAACGGTGGCAAATGTCTGTCAGAGATCAGACATCAATGTGCTCTGGATGATATTGTAGGCGTGATCTTGTAGTGAGACATGATCTATAGTGAGACATGGTATTGAGCCACTGTAGTTAGTTGATGAGTGTACGGAGATGCCAATTGAGAGATCAAGATCAATTGGTTGATTATATGTCAGATCATAACTTGCAATGGTAAATAGTGTGTATATATACACTGTAACTACCTGAACTGAAACTACTTGTTCTGAATGCCAGATGGTTATCAGGTTTACTGTCTTCTCGGTCAACGAAGTTAAATAGTCCTCAGTCCTCACCGTCTGCTACGATACCTAGCTACTGTACGATGTGACAGTTCATTTCAAGTAAGCATTGCTAGCTCATGGTCCCCTGAGTATCTAAGCCAGGTGCTACAGAGCTATTACTTAGACACAACCACTAGATAATTATAATACAATATATTAAGTGCCATATACAGTCAGCCACCGTTAACTGCTCTCCAACAGGTACTCCAACATCCCCACCAAATCCTTGTTATTCTTCATCATCTCCTGGTACTCGTTACTCTCATCATCCCAGTCCAGAAACTTTTTCTTCTCGTCCTTCTCCTTCTGCAGCAGCTCCTTCTTGACCTCCACAGCTCGTCCCTCCACCTTCATCCATGCAAAAATCGTGTCCAAAACCACCACCAGTCTGCTCCCTAGCATCTCCATATCAGCTATAATCTCCTCAGTATCTTCATCGTTTGCTAAAGCAGCCTCCAAAGCAGGTTCGAGTGTTTCAACCTGCTGCTGAGTATCTTCTCTAAGTTCCTGGAGATCAGCCAGCTTTTTCTCGTCCATTTTAGCCAAAACTCTTACCCGTTCAGGCGAATCTGACGGTAAAAGACGCAATAAAGAAGCATACACTGTCCAAAGAGACTCTCCATACTCACTAGGAGTTGTGTAGTGCTTGTTTTTGCCTGCTTTGAGAGCTTTGAACAGTCCTCCTAGTCCTTTAGCTTGAACAAACACAGTAGCCAGCTCAGTAGAATCATATGAATTCAGAGCACTCTTGATAACATGAATGGCCTGTTTCTTGATCCACTTTCCCTCTCCACTCAGCAACTTCACCATAGCATCCATTCCCTCAACTTCTGCAAAAGCTGCTCTTCCAGCAGGACTGGTCAAGATGTATGCCAGAATACCAGCTATCGACTCCACCAAACCCTCTTCATCTCCCTTGGAAGGATCCTTATCCTTATATCCCATCATATACCCAATCAGAGCTTCGATACGTTCAGCAGAAACGCCAGTTCGATACTCGTACTTTGACAGCCATGTTTCACAGTAATCAGCCATAGTGGACCGATCATGGAGCACAATGGGGGATTTTTTGTCGCAAATAAAATCCAAAAATTTGGGAAAAATATGCGTTCGCAACTGCGGACTCTTGTCGTCTTCAATAAACATGACCAGACCCATATCCAAAATATACTGGATTTGTTTGGGGTCATTTTGGACGATTTTGTCGGTCAATTCCATCAGATAATCAATGAAATCGTCCGTTTTCCACAGCTCCGAGGTCAGGGCATCGGGATCAGAGAAATCGTGTGTTCGAGAAAGCAGTTCGTGGAAGATTTCACAGGCTAAAAGAGCAATATCCAGGTTGGGATGGTCCAAAAGTTGCATTAGAGACACGTGGGAGCCGAAATCGGTCACAAACCGTTTGTACACGGTTGCAAAGTCCTCATCATCGGTAGTAGCAAGCACACTGAGTGCTCTAATGGTCTTTTCCAGCTCAACTTCAGACTCCATGAACTTGAGAGGATCATTGGCAAACAGTTCTCGTTTTTCAGTGTTGGCAGTAATAGCACGTTCCAGATCGAGCACCACAGCCTTGAGCCAGTCAGCTTCCACAGGTCCGTCTTTGTGTTCATCCACAATTCGTTGGATGGCGTCTTGTTCGGTGGATGTTTCTTCGATATGAGAGTCATCTTCTTCGGGTTGGTCACGTGACTCGTCGTCCACCTTGCGTCGCTTGGAAGGATCGAACCCAGCGTCTTCAAATACGCTGTCGATAGATGCCATGTTGGTGATATGAGATGAAATGATTTATCGAGAGTTTCATGATTAGCTGCAGGACGTGCATATTACTAAGAGTATAACGTTAAGTAAATGGTCGTTGGGAGGGGTGATGTTTAGGTGATGTGTTAGTTCAGAAATGGGGAATAACAACATGAGCACAGCTTGGTCAAAATTTAAGCAAGAGCTTTGAGGGTTTGAATATAAGCTAATACCATCTCAAATAACCATATACCACCAATTAAAGTCACTTTACACCCCCAACCACCATCTTCACCTCGTCCTCCTCATGCATAATCATCACCAAAAAAGCCATTAAACTTTGTCTTGTTCATCTCATCATCACCATGGCGAAAAAAGGCGACAAAAAAAGTGCTGCCCCTTCCACAGCCGGGAAAGTGGCAAAACCGACTGCTGAGGACGCCAAAACCGCCCGTTTGGCGCGTTTGAAGGCGATCCGCGAAAAAATGAACGACTCCACAACCTCCAACAGAAAAGCACTTCTTGACGAAGACAAGGATCTCAAGGTCAACAAACGAGCTGACGCTTTGCTGGAACGAAAACAACAGCAGGCTGAATTTGAGCTTGAGAAATTACAGGCCGAGGAGCGAGGAGAGGACTTTGATCGAAAGAGAGCATGGGACTGGACAGTTAAAGAGACTGAAGAGTGGAAGGAGAAGAAGGAGCGAAAGAAGGAAAGAGAAGCACAGAGTGGTGTTCATGATATGTCGTCTACAGCACAAAGAGCGTACGAGAAGGATTTGGCAGCTTTCAAACCGGATCTCGATACTTATGAGAAGGAAAAAGAGACGGGATTACATCAAGCTCCGTCTTTTAGCCATAAGCCGACTCCTGAAGCTCTGGATCGACTGGTGAATGGTCTTACCAAGGGCGATAAACAGCGAATGAAGCGCCGAAAGCAGCCCGGAACAGACGACCAGCATGCCACGTATATTTCCGACAAGAACAAGCAGTTCAACGAGAAGCTCAACCGGCAGTATGATAAGTACACCAAGGAGATTCGGGATAACTTTGAGCGAGGTACTGCGTTATAAGAGGAGGATGGGTTATTTATTGAACGTAATAGAATCATTTATTGTGCGAGGGTTACTGTACATCACTGGTAGACTGAAGACCTCTTTTTAAGAGCCGTTCGATGTTGTAAGAAGTCCCATGGGATAGACATTAAGAGTGAGCTTGATTTATACAGAGGGTAGGATACTTGTAGCCACAGCACTAGTAGTACTGGCAATAGATTATACTGCCGCACTTTTGCATGGACAAGTCCAAATGTACTGGTGGTCAAGATGTGCTCAGCTCTTCACTTACTGACACTTTTAATCAGAGTAGACAGCAACCACCCTAAGAGAGGCCAATACAGACAACTACAACTATCCAGTACATACTGGTAGCATTACTAGTTTTATCTAAAAAATACAATTAATATACATATAATAATACATCGCGCTAGGTGAGCACCTAGACGGGTGGAGACTTTGGTCATCAGTCAGTAGTGTCACAGGAGCAACAAGCTCACTGTGTCACAAGGGGACTCATCCAGAGCTATCACTGAGCATGGTGTACTCACTCAGTGAAGCACAGGACTCACTGATACAGCTCATGAGTTCTGAACAACAGATCTCCAGAAGAGAGATGTTGATGAGCACGTACTGTATGCTGAAGAGAGCAGCGTACAGGCACCTACGGCACCCGTTACTGAACATTCGCCTTCGGCTCATGTTCAGTTTCGCTCACTAGATATAGCCATTAGCCCCCCTATCCCACTCCCTCCAATACATCCGAATATGGTCAATATGCGAACTAATATTCAAATGGTACCTTGCTGCCATCCCGTTGACAAACTCCAACGCCTGATGTCTATGAGTAGGATCCACCAACGACTGTAGTGCTGTTCTCATAGCAAACATTGCTCCTGAAGCCAGCCATTCACACATGTTGGTTTTCACAATACCCAGAATTCTAGAAGCATGGTAAACAGTCGAAGGACCCTGGACAAACATCTGTGATCTCTGCAGGTCTGGATTACACCTTGCGGCAATAATCATAAAGGAGTGGTACATACACATGGCAGTGATACCCTTTCTCTCGACAATGTAAATGCATGGAAACAGCGGGTTTTCCGTCTCCAGAATAGTTGTAGGCTGCATGGGTTCAGGTACGTTGGTCACCCATATCTCTGCGTCTTCACAGAGTGCCTGGAACGACTTTTCCAGCTCTCGGTCGTTCACTTCTTGCTCAGTAAGCACTCTAGGAACACAGGAAAAGGTGTGCAGTTTAGCTAGCAGGTAGTGAATACGTCTGGACCACCAGGTGGGCGAAGCAGTTTCTGGTGACGTGTAAGATAGTCCCAGCAAGTCAAACCACTCATCAGGGTCCCAGAAAACAGGCAGAGAGTGTCTGATAGCGACCAGGGTATCGTTGAAGATATTGGCCCATACGCACATTCTCGCGAGTGGCGTCAACTCCGTAGGCATACCATTCTTGTCGTGTGAGTAGTTGAGATCAGCCATAAGAGCTCTGGAACCCGTCAGATGAATATACGTATCTTGAGCACCATCAGAAGACAGGTCGTAGATGTTCAACAAGACAGAAGCACACAGACACGCTTCATCATCTTTCGGAACAGCCGTCAGAGCCTGCAGCAGCGACATGGTGGCTCTTCCATGCAGTCTCAGTGCCTGTTCTTCAGTAATGGTCCCTCTCTTGGCCAAAATAATACTGCCAATAGCCACCACCGCGTGCATGATACACGTGCACTCAATAGCGATCTGAGGCAGCACCTCGGTCGTCATCGGGTACTCTGTAAGGCCCGCCAGAACCTCACCAATCACGTCGATGAACGACTGCAAACAAAGAGCGTCCAAAGCGTCGAGCTTGACATGCTGACCTCGAGACGGACCCGCTAGCTCGGTCGTGTTCAGGGGCGCCAACAGCAACGTTGCAGCCGCACTTCTCATGGTCGCCGCAGTCATGTGGGAAACTCGAAGACGTCGCTTGTCCTCGTGTTTCCACGGCGTCTGGTACGTCGAGTTCATAACCGGCGGTTTCAGGTACTCCAGTGAATGATTCAGTTTGTGTAAGTCGAGAGAATTTCTTGGGGGTCGTATGGGTTGATTCTCTTGCTAGGTTTGTCCGGTCCTCTCTGGCTTTTTTATCTGTTCGTCGGGTGGTGCTAGTAATGCTGTGCCCCGTTATGTTGATGAAACTTATGCAGGGTGCAGCCAACTTAATCAATGTACTAACCTGTCACTGCTCTCACCCAAAGGAGGTATAAGACGGAGTTTTTTTTTTATTCTAGGGAAATAACATTAAATACATAATAAAATATATCATGAAAAACCCACACATCAGATCTCGTGCTCGGTTATGAAGCTGCTAAAGTAACACTGGAGAGCTGGAGGGTGGTATTACTTATTAATCAGAGATGATCCCGTTCGAACATCAAAAATTGAGATTTGGTTAGAGTTGCAAAATCCGAACAAATGAGTTTAATACGCGAGTTTTTGGTGATGCAAACAGATACGAGGCTATCAAATCGATCTAGAAGGACAGGGCTTCCCAACAAACTAGTCTACGGAAGTGTGGCTCTAGTATTTCGCTAGATATAACCATCCGGCCAAACTACGGGCTGAGCAAAATAGAGTTTCGCTTATGATGGTGGTTTTTCATTCGTCCTATAGGGGCAGGTAGAGGAGGGTGTTACACATGTGATTTTGTGTGCTGTTTGACACAGTCTGTAAGTACTGATATCCAAAATACCAACTCCCTACCTCAAAAAGTGAACCCGCTAGAAGACTGTCAAACCCCCATTATGCAACGGTCGCCGAACTTTATCGCCAATCTCCGAAAATATTCCGGTTTTGTCTGGGGGACGGAGATTTGAAGTTAGGGAGTTTTTGAAGGTATGGCGATAATGAAAAACACTGGGGCTAAGGCTGGATTTGAGATTTTGGTGCTAGAGTAGTGATATGTTGCAGGTAGACCTTGATACATTGAAGTACTCGGCAGCTTGTTAGATGCACATCGAATTAAATGAAACGCTATCTACATTACTTGGAAGTGCTCAAATCAGTACAAACAAGAAAATCATGGGATATATCGTGCCATACCTAGCAGTGCCGTATACTAGCAGCCATTTAGTGTCACTCTAAAGTCCACTTTAAACACCACCTTAAAATTATCCGAAAGAAGATCGCTAAGGTAAGCACTAGCTAAAACACTGGTACCGTACATTAACTAGTTACCAGCTAAGGAGATACGACAGTAAATATGCTACGCTTCTACAAGTAGCACCGTACAATCTAACATGTCATCACATTAATTCGTCTAGTGTATCATAAAGTCAACAGCATATAAGCCTAGGCAAGCCCACTCGCAGCAAGCTGCTCGTGCTCTAGAGCTTCGACTTCTCACCCTTCTCAAAAACAATCTTGTTCTTGAGAGTACCCAGGTTCTCCACGGCAATCTCCACCACATCACCGTCCTTGAGCCAGTTATGGGGGTTTCGGCCAGCAGCCACTCCGAAAGGAGTACCAGTGAAAATCAGATCTCCAGGCATCAGAGTAGAGCCCTGAGAGTAGAAAGAAACGACATCAGCAACCTTGTGGATCATATCGGTAGTGTCGGCATCCTGAACAAGCTCTCCGTTGACCTTGGTGGACAGCTTGAGCTGATCAGGGTTGCCAGCCAGAGAAGGAGACACAATAGCAGGTCCAAAGGGAGCCCAGCCATCGTACATCTTTCCAAGAGAGAACTGGCCTCCTCCTCGCTCAGTCTGCCACGTTCGCTGAGACAGATCGTTACCGCAAGAGTAGCCCAGAACGTAGTCCAGAGCCTCCTTGGGGTTGACGTCTCGGCATCGCTTTCCAATAACGACAACCAGCTCGCACTCGTAATCGGTGGCATCGGTAGCCTGGGCGATTCGGGGCACGATAACGTCCTCAGTGGGACCGTTGAGAGCAGTAACGGGCTTGTAGAAGAGAACGGGGTACTTGGGGTGAGGGAGACCAAGCTCATCAGCATGCTTACCGTAGTTCATACCAACAAATCGAACGGTTCGAGTGTGAGAATCGTTCAGGGGAGAGAGAAGCTTGGAAATGCCAACCTTGGTGTCGGTGACAGTGTAAGAGCCGAAAATGTCACCTCCGATAAGGAAGGCTTCAGTGGCAAATCGGGCATCGGTGGAACCAGAGGGGAGAATGGCGTCTCCGAAGTAGACCTTGGAGTCGGTACCGAGGAATCGAATGAGGCGCTGTGTTAGTAGGGAAGTGAGTGGCCGAAGGTCACGAACGGACAACAACAAGCACAATAACGGGAGCTACTGGCCGAAGGTCAGGAGCGGACAACAACTTATATATGTCGTATCTTAGAGGATGTTTGAAGCATGCATCTGACTGACTGACCTACGGTCAGTCCTCAGATAGCTCTTCAGGACCTTCAGATAGCTCTTCAGGACCTTCAGATAGCTCTTCAGGACCTTCAGATAGCTCTTCAGGACCTTCAGATAGCTC